>CAWUFW010003734.1:0-67500 GCA_963921515.1 Calotriton arnoldi | reverse complement strand
GAGACCCTCTGGATGCATGGTCTCATATTTTATAATCATCTTAGATTCTAGGCGTCGCAGTTCACGTACTCTGTTTCCCCCTCTTTCGGAGATCATGATTCTATCCAGAGCACAAAACCTTAGCAACCTTGTGTTCTTATTGTGGATTTCTTTAAAGTGCCTAGCTATGGGACATTGTTTGTCTTCTTTGTGATTGCTCGCATATGTTCCAAAATTCGTTTTTTACTTTATGAATAGTACTTACTATATGAATCAATGAGCATGGACTTATCAGAGCATAAACACAAAAATAAGAATTACAAGTTAGATGTTTTTTGATAATGAATGGCTTCAGATTTTTTGATAGCTCTATTTGTTTACAATTAGTGCTGTTTTTACATGCTTTGCACTCTCCACAGGTGAAAAATCCCTCAATCTGATTTAAATTTATTGGGGATTGTACCGTACCCGTACACAAGATACCTTTCAAAGACGTACACTTTCTGAAGGTATTCTTAGGATTCTCTCCTACCACCTTACCCAGGGTATCATCAGTGTTTAGAACATGCCAAAACTTTTTAGACATCTTTTTACCTCCCATGCCTGGTTACTAAAAGATGTTACAAATCTGATAGGTTGTACTTCATTATCCTCTTTGGTCTTTATATTTATTAGCTCATCTCTTTTTACTTTTTCACTTGCTTGTTCTATCACTTTTTCAGAATAACCTCTTTCTCGAAATCTAGTTTTCATTACTTTCTTTTCTTCATTAAATGTTTCCTCAGAGCTACAATTTCTCCTAGCTCTGAGGAGTTCCCCGTATGGTATACTGTTGATTTAAATTCACTGGGTGACAACTGTTAGCGTGTAATAAGCTATTTCCCGCTGTCTTTTTGCGGAATAATAGACTTTCTAATTTTTTATCAACTACTCTTACTTTTACATCCAAGAATTCAATTTCTTTGGCCTGTATGTCACTGGAGAATTTTAGATTCAGTTCACTATCATTCAAGATCTCAACAAATTCAATGGCTTCTTTTTCAGTTCCTCTCCAGATACAACATGAGGACGACATGTTGGGAAAAGGCCTCGATGTTATTTGCCACCTGCTCCTCCCACCAGCCCAGGTATAAACCTGCATAGTTGGGGGCGAAGCAGGTCCCCATTACCGTCCCCTGGGTTTGTCTATAGATCACATGATCAAAGATGAAAAAATTATTTGTCAAACATGTAAACATGTCCAATAAAATCTGTGTGCTTCAGATATGACACAGATCTGGCTTTTAAGAAATGTCGACTTGCTCTCATACCTGACTCATGAGGTATACATGTATACAAGCTATTTACATCTAATACCATCAGCAACAGATCATCTTCCCAGACAATATTATTTATCAACCGTAAAAAATCGCCCGTATCTCTGACATACGAGGGAAGCATTTGCACAAACGGTCTCAAGAAATAGTCAATATACTTGGAAGTGTTTTCATAAAGACTACTCATGGATGAGACAATTGGTCTCCCAGGTGGATTGACACTATCTTTGTGAATTCTTGGCAACATATACATTGCTGGTAACTTTGGAAATTCACAATTCAAATATTTATACTCATCAGTTGATATTAACTTCTCATTTCTCCATTGTGTTAAATTCGCTCTATATCTTTCATTGCTCTTGTCATAGCTTAGCCTATCTGTTTTCTCATAGTTATTAGCATCATTGAGTTGTCTGGTACTTTCCTTTAAATACATTTCAATGGGCCTGACAACTACGTTTCCTCCCTTATCTGATTTTTTTAATCACTATGGATTTGTTATCCTGTAGTTCTTTAATTGCCTTCTGCTGATCTAAGGTCAGATTACTGCATTTAAAGTTCTTTCTTCTCCCGAGTTTTTTAAACTCATTTTTTACACCTTTTTCAAATACCTCTATTGCTTCATTATGTATTTGAGGAAGGAATATAGATTTCTGTCTAAAACCACTGATGCTGGCTAGGTCTACTCCCACATTCTCATTTGCAAAACTTAACAGTGGATCGTTCCCTAGTTCTACATCCCCTTCCAATTCTCTCATTGTTTGTAGAATATCTAAATCTCCCATTGTGAGATTTGATTGTGTGAGTTGGTAATAATACTCCCTCTTTCTTATTTCCATACCACTTTCTCAATTTTAGTTTTCTTGTGAAATGAAATAAGTCTATCCTACTATCAGTATAATTAAATCCATTTGAAGGACAAAACGTTAAACCTAGGGATAATACATCAATCTGATCGTCTGAAAGTATAGTATCAGATAAATTTACCACTGTGCAAGTGTCCTTCATTTTGTTGCCGATTTGCCTTGCGTAGTCATTCCCATGAAGCCGTCTAGATTCCCTTGTTTGTTTGCGCCTCGCTTGCTTCCTCCTGTGGCGCCTCGCCCATGACCTTGGTTTTCCTGGAGTCCCAGATTTCCCAATCCTTGTCTCCCCTTTGCCATAAGATCGAATCCTTTTAAAATTCTGGATTTTACTCCCGCTTGTCCCAGCTGCATGGATGTGTCACTTCCGCTAGCTTCACTCATTATCCGTTCCCTTTGGTCATTTTCCCCGACCAATTCGACCTCTGATCCATTCGTTTTTTTGCTACTTATTTCTGCCTGTTGAATTTTCCCAGATTTTCCTTGACTTGTTTCTCTCAGATGGTCGAACTTTCTTCCGAATGTAAATATCTGTCCTAGTTCATAGTCCTTTTGGTCCCTGTGAAACTTGCACTGTTTTTTTCAATTTAATTTCTTCTTCAGCCTTTTCAAGTCTCATATTTAGTTTATTCATATCAGAGTCAAATTCACTTTCTGTGCATTTTTCTTTCACTATAGTAGTTATTTTCTCAATTTCCAAAGACAACCTCTCCATGTCTTTTAGAGCATATTTTATCAGCAGCTTTAACATGACTGTAGAACAGTTATGATTATTTGTAGCCCATTCATTGATTAATTCCGGGTCATTGAAGGTAGGGGTAATAAAAATCCTTAAACCCCTCGGGACTCTTTCACAATCCACATATTTTTGCACCGCTGTTGCTTCCCACCACTTGGCCTGTTCTAACTTTGCCGCTTTCCATGGTTTGTCCCAAAGTTGTTTTTTTGATTGGAACTCATTTGTGACAGTGCCACCTGGCTTTTCTCCTTCGATCGTATCTTTGTCCATAAGTATAAAGATATATATATGTATGTGGCAGAAGTGCAGGAGGTTGCACACCGCGGCACCCCCCCTGGCCGTGATTTGTTGTGGCAATGGGGAGAGAGCAACAGATCCACTGCTGAACGGGACGCTTTGCAGCGAGGAAAACCGCCACTGACCCTGCCACAGTGAGGAGAGTACAGTTCAGCAGCGGACGCCAGTCGGGGCATCTTCATGTGCATGAGCAGGTTACTGAACCATGCTCGTGGATTTGGACTGTTTTTGCTCCTTGTGGCAGGACTGCAGGCGCATTCGGCTGTGCACCGGGGGCATTGGAATACAGTGAGAGAGGACAGTACTAACTGTTTGGAGACTTCTCAGTCCTCTCTCTGTGACTACACAATAGTGATCCAATGGGGTTCCTTCTGACAGTATTTAAAAATTCCCCAAAAACTCAGAAATGAACTGTCGAGCATGAAGCTGGCACTGAGGAAGGCAATTGCCGAAACGCGTTTGCCAGGTGTTGCGACTGTGAGTATGCGTTATATCTGATGTGCCAAATGGTGGAATAAATACCTTTCTGTGAGGCGACTCGAGCTGTGTCAGACCCATCTTTGATTCGTGAAGCAAGATTGGAAGTTTATATGTATGTATGTATCCCCTGCTGGCAGTCGCCAGTAGGAAGTTATAGTTAGGACCATAGGAAAAACGTTGTTTTGCTTGCCTATATTTTTGGTGCTGGTTGACCATTCTTCAGGGGCGGTTTCTCCATTAGGGCTCTGGAGCTGCGCCCCCATGAAATTCATACACATTCCTGTACAAATATGAAATAGATCGATTTATTTAGAGATACAATCAAATCTCTAAACAAATCGATGTATTTAAGTCTGGGCTATGTGTCCCAGGCCGCCTGCACCGCCTCGTTTTGAAGCAGGAGATGGAGGCCAGGCAGTAAGACAACTTTCTGAACTGTGACCCACGACGCAGGGCTTACTGTTCTTAAGACCTTTATTGTAGTCTACGGCAGTATCCAACACAGGCCAGTGATGCTTTCAGCATCATGGTTTCGGGTGTTGGAGTCTCTGTCCCTGCGTGAGAGCAGTCCTTCATCATTCACAGGCATAGATCCCACCCTTTCCCATTCTTCACACTAGAAGTGGATGCAAGCACGTGTTTTGGTGCCCTTGTTCTCGGTAATGGTAAGTGTTAGAATGCTAATCTTCTGTTATGTATATTGTGCTGAGACCCCTCGTCATGCTAACCTCCTCCACTATGACACCCCAGGCCCTGTCTGCACGTCACTGGACCCATTAGAAGTGGAGCTGGTGTATTTGTTCCCCCATGAAATTGATCCAAAAGACTAGCAGGGCAGGGTTCATGTTCCCTTGTGAATTGATCCAAATATTGGAGTCCAGCACAAAGCGAGAGATATGTGCTTACAGTGGAGAGTTATCTGCTGCATGACATTAAAACTGGCCCTATCTTCATGCCCTTAAAAGTTTTATATTTTAAAAGCTGTATTGTACTGATTTTGAATGGAAATAATAAACCATACAGTGCATCATGACAGTATTAAACAGGAGCCATCTCATGACATTCACTGGGAGCATATATGATCGAATGAGATAATTAAAGACATACGTGAAAATGTCCATTGGTCCGAGGTTCTTTCAAGTCAACAATACATGAACCAAGACGTCGAGCAAATATCATATAAATAAACATCATTGCCCACTTGGTCGTCTAGGTACTGGTAACCAGTTTTTGTTCATCTCCTATCCTAGACCCATCCTCACTGTAATGATCATAGTTGAACATACCCAACAGTTGGGCCCATTGCAGTATAGCCTCAGACACCCTTCTCATCAGTATGCGACAGCTGCATATGTTGTTTCTCTGCTACCCCCATTCTAGCAGATCCCTCAACCAATGTGTTAGCATTTGGGCCCTCACTCCCATCCAGACAATGGCCACCCATCTCTTTGCCAACAGGTCACCCGCCTTGTGACAGGCTCCCTCTCTCCACTGCTCCATTGACATGGCAGAGTTAATATCTTGTAAGAGTGCCACGTCCCACAGCTTCACTGAAGGGAGCCCTATGAACCACCCTCTGTACCACCTTTTCCCATATCTGTGCTGTATGAGTAACTAGGTAGGGGAGTGAGTAATCTGATCTCCCGCCCCACATCAGTAACTGGGGTAAGGTGTCCTCCTGGTGATCGACCCCCAGGAGACCTTTCCCCCAATTATCGGAGTATGTGAGCCAGCGGGTGGCATTCTGCAGGTGAGCTGCATAGTAATGGAATTGGACATCTGGCACCGCCAGCCTCCATTTTCCAAATCCCTCCGAAGCGTTGTAAGCGCCACCCTACTGCGCTTACCTGGCCATAAAAGAGTCACCAGCAAGCTATCCAACCGGTGAAAAATATGATCTGACAGCGGAAACAGGGAATTCTGTATGAGATACAGGCTTCTTGGGAGAAAAACCATTTTTGCGATGGCTGCCCTACCCATGTTGGATAAACACAGCTTATTCCAGAATATAATGGAGTTCTTCAGACCGGTCAGCACCGTATTCAAATTCTGAAGCTGGTGTTGCGCTTCAGTATTAGTTAACCAAATCCCCAAATACCAGAATCTTTCAAGTTCCCAGGGAGTCCCAGATCTGGTAACTGGTGCGGCTGCTTCCCAATCAATCCTCCCAATGGGAATACTAATGATTTGCAGACATTGAGACTGGAGACTTCAGTGAAGGAATCTAAGAGCCTCAGTAACCGCAGGATAGACTCCCCAGGTGATCGCACATATACCAATGCATCATCCCCGTATAATGATATTACGTGATTAAGATTTCCCACCTGAATACCCAAAGTTGTAGTCTCCTTGCGCAACAGAAGCGCAAGGGGCTCAATTGCTAAGGCAAACAATAGGGGCGAGAGGGGGCATCGCTGGCGAGTGCCCCGCTCCATCGGCCAGGGTTCAGAGAGCTCACCCCCACCTTAATGCGTATAGATGGTGCATTGTACAGAAGCTGTATCCATGTGCAAACAATTGGTCCAAACCACATGCCCCTTAGTACTGCCATTTGAAAGGCCCATTCTACTCTGTCAAATGCCTTTTCAAGGTCTAGGGAGACCAGGGCCCTCTCCTCCCTCTTATCTCCGGTATCATGGAGCACATGGGCCAGTCTTCGAAGATTATGCATTGTACTACAGGCCTGCATGAAGCTACATTGGTCCTCATGGACCAAATCTCAGACCTCTCCACCCAAGCGCTTTGCCAACAAATTACATAGGACCTTAAGATCAGTATTAAGCATAGTCAGGGGCCAACTCGCAGATGGATCTGCCAGTCCCCTTAAGGCTTCAGCATTAGACATACCAGCCCCCTTTCACATAGTGGGCGGCAATAAGTCCTTCTCCCTGGCCTCCAGGTAAACGTCCAACAATTTTTCATTAAAGATCGAGGAGTAAGCATGATAGAATTCTGCGGGTAATCCATCACCGCCGGGGGTCTTGGATTTGTTTAACGCCTTAATGGCTGCACCTACTTCATTCACAGTGTTCCTCCTCTATTTCTAACTTAGCCTCCCTCCATAACTTAGGGAGCCCCACTGTGGCAAGGAACCTGTCTGCCCTACCCTCAATGTCTGACGGGCCAGCCCGGTAGACCAATTTAAAATGATCCAGTAGGATGATCAGAATATCCCATCGCAGAGTTTGTAAGTGTCCTTGTGCATTCTGACTAGACACAATAGGGGTGATCTCTGTTTTCCACCAGATAATCCATGCCAGGAGTTACCTTATTTGTCTCCCTTCCTGTGTAACAACTGACAGTAGGCTTTAAGGCCTGTTTTCTCTAGCGTGTTCCAAAGGGAGCAAACCCCCCTGTGAGCTGCCAGCGTATCTGCACATGCCCCTGCTGTGTATACCTCCTGTTTCTGTAAATCCGCTAGTCTGTTCTCCCAGGTCTTCAAATCCGCAATTAACCTTCTACTTACCCCACAGATGGTACGAATGCCTCCCCCCTTCACCACCACTTTTAATGCCTCCCATTCAACCCCCTGGTATCCATAGTCCCCCACTTATGAGTAGTATAAGTGTCTATGGCAGTCCATAAGTCCTCTGGGCACATGACGTCTGAGTAAATCAGAGCGCATACGCCATGTTCAAATCCCATTTAGCCATTCACCCCAGTCCAACTACAACAAGGTCGGGGAATGATCTGACAAAAATCTGGCTATATGTGTGACTATGTTTATCTGGAAGTGCTCCAGCCCACCCACCAAAAAATGGTACAACCGACTGTAGGTATTGTGGGTCCGAGAATGACACATGTACTCTTGACCATCAGGATGCAACGTATGTCACCCCGTCCAAGAGACCCAAGTTCTGCATCGCCCTCTCCAAAGTTCCTGTGATCAGTGGTTTGATACCATACCAGGGCGGGTAGCGGTCCCTCCCCCATCTAAAACACAGTTAAAATTGCCCGTCCACAGAATGGGGGCACCTCCTGCAACCTCTCAAAAAAACACCAATCATCCAGATTAGGAGCATACGAATTTAACAGTGAAATTTCCTTTCCATCGAGGGTACCCTGAATCAATACATATCTCCCCTCTACATCCGCCTCACTGTAAGTGAGCCGAAAGGGGACCCCAAGAGCCACCCAAGTGACCACCCCACCCCCCAGGCATAGGAGGAATAAGAGGCAGAAAAAACTTGGCCTCTCCACTTCTTCTGCAATTTCTGGACGTCCACAATCCCAAGGTGTCTCCTGTAAACAGGCAATTTGAATCTTATGGTGTCTGATGAAGGAATGAACCCTATAGCGCTTAGTGTAATCTCTGAGCCCTCGGACATTCCACATAACAATACAAACTCGGTCAACCATAGTCACTGCAGGATCATGGCCTAAACCCCTTCCCACCCTCTATCCTCCAGGATGCCCGACTCCAGGGCCACCAAGTTAGCAGCCATTTGCACTGTCGTAGAATGCAGATCTGAACAATAAGAAACTGTCGACCTCAAACAGTAGGATCCATAGAACTTCCCCTCCACTCCAGACAAACAGAGCAACAACATTACTCCACACTGTAAATCCAGGGTAGTCTTCCTGTCAGGACCTACAGCCTAACCCAAACCCTTCTCAACTATTACCTACCCCAAATGTAGAGAAGTCACTCAGCAAAAAGTCACACAATCCTGCTGCAAAGAGAGGAATGGACAACAATGACAACCCATAGAATTCACAACAGGCCCTCCCCCAAATTAGTTGTAGAGATAATTCAAGAATTCTAGTGAACTCTCCCCCCCCATTTACCACTGAAGTATTGTGAATCCAATCTATACATGAGGGTCCCAGGTCTCAAGACACTATGCCACCGTTATCAGAGGTCGTAGGTAGCGAGTCCTCTTCTTGCTGTAAGGAATTCTCTTCTGTCCCAAGCTGCTGCACCGAAAAGGCCAAAAGCATGATACCATCCGCTTGTATTTCCACTCTTGTAGGAACAGTCTTTTCAGAGGATTGGTAAGTATCAATTCCTGGTTCCCCCTCCCTGGTCCGAGCTTCAGGGCGATACACTTCTCCGCGTGGCAGATCTCCAGGAGCCATTGCAGTCCCTAGGCACCTTGTCCCACACCTCCAACCAGTGGCAAACATCTTCAGTTGTGTCAAAAAAGTGCGATCTTCCCCCCCCCCCAACAGCACTCTTAATCGAGCCGGATATAGCACCATATAACGTAGGCCCCGCCATCTGTTCAGTATCTTCGCCTCCTCTACCCGGTGCAGTGCGTGCACAGCACTGTGAGGTGAAAGCCGGGGCTGCGTACTTCTCTATAGTATTCCCCTGAAGGGCCCCGCCTGTTGTTCCGGCCCATGATTGTCACAGTTACTGGGCCCGAATGGCCACCCCAACCAGCCGCATCCGTGGAACAGAACCACCTCGGGTGGGGGAAGGGGTTGTCAACCCCCTGCTGGTGGGTCAGCCCGGAGAAAAAGGAGAGTCTGGCCCCCAAGCGTTGGCAGTCTTGTCACCGTCCACGTGACACAGGTGCCAGTGGGATCAGGGACAGGCCCAGCTCCAAATCAGATCTCTATGGCCCTCCAACTACTCCCCTCCCAGGCAGGCCTCAAGGATCCGCAGTCTGGTGTAATATCCCCCAGGGCCCACCCCAGAAGGACGCCACTCCCCACTGCCCAAAACATTTGGAGGGACCACTCCAATAGTCACTCAAAGCCCGGGTGTAGCCCTCGCCCCAACACATAAGGCCACTCCTTCTGCGTTAAATGGGGCCTCTCCTCGCCCGGAGATACACAGCCACTAACCAAGACAGCCGGTAGAGTGAGGCGACCCACCCCAGAAGCACCCACAGAGGGATCACAGTGCCACGGAGGGCGCCGGCCGATGCCGCGCTGTCCCCTTGACTCCACCCCACGTAAGCCCAGCAGCCCGCCAGCCAAGCCATACCCAGCATCGCACTGACGCTGCAGGCCCCTGTTCGGGGCCGCTTTCACAAGAGCATCACACCCACAGAGGCCGCTCACCTCTACAGCAGCCAGGCGGGTGCTGTCTGTAGGCACGCAACAGATCCTCCTGTTCAGGGGGGCTCCGGTCGCACCGGGGGCAGTGCTCCCGCAGCTATGCTCCAGCAGCCCGCAGAGCCACCTGATCAAGGCACCTTAGTCCACCACGAACCGCTGCCCATCAGCATCCACAATGGCTCCACTGCAGCCCGCCAGGGCAGAAGACAGGGCTCAGTGCCAGGGCAAGAGTGGATGCACTAGAAAACGGACTCATTGGTGACCATAGAGACAGGATTCTGCAGGATAATGCAGGATCGTCCGGAAGCCTCCTAGGACCATGTCCTGTCGTCCATCTTGCTTCGCCACACGCCCACCTTTAACAACATTAATGCCAAAAACATGGATGGATTTACGAACAATGAGTGTTAAAAACAAGCCAATGCATGTCAGCGATTTAGTTCCTCTCTTATTTCACATTTGACTTAATCTTGCCTTCCTCAAGAGTTAGCTATTTAATCATGTTGTTTATGTATTTTTTTCTGTGTATACTTTGAGCTGTGCCAGGTGTTTATGAGGGGCTTTGATTGAGAGCTCTGACGCTGAAGACAAAGAAAAATGCCTGTCAGTGGGTTGGCTTCTCTGCAGAGCTCACAGAACAATGGTCATGTATTTCAGTTGCAATTGCAATTCTGTGGGAATGTGTGTGAAGGGGGTGCACAGATGGCAAAATATTTACAGGGCACAAGGAAATACATTGCTTAAATGTGATTGAGTGCCGTGTGTATGTTTGGAAGTGGTGAAGTGAGGGAGATCAAAACGTTATGAGAGGGACCCCTTGGTGGAACCAAAGGAATAGGGAACTGTTAACAAGTGAAAGAAAGATTTATCCTTCAGTTCCTATTCTCTTACAACACCACTATTCATCCAAACAACTCGTCTTTCTTCCACTCAGACACATGCATATGACTATAAACAAGGCCCAGACAGTAAATCCATCATACGTCAAGAGTAGAAATTAGTACAAAATGTATTTAAAAACTGTGTTCTACACTTGATATGTTTGTACTATTTTTTTTAAATCAAGGCAAGCGGCAGTGAACAGAAACTGCAGACTTTTCAACAAAGTTCATACACTTAAATACAATACAACATTTCATGCACCCTTATATTTTTTCTATTAAAAAACAATGAAAAACATATTAATGACACCAATACTTCAAAAAAGAGAGATAAGAAAAATACAGTACACTTTGTCATTCAAATTAGCACATTCGCAAAGAAAAAGCCAACTGAGACCCGAGTGAGAAACAAGCAGAATAAAGGTTAGAAGGGAGCAGAAAGAGGCAGAATAAAGATCAAAAAGAGGCAAAATAAAGGTCAGGACCAGGCAGAAAGAAGTAAAATAACGGGTAAGAAAGAGACAACATAGAGGGCAGAAGCAAGCAGTGAAGAGGCAGAAAAACAAGGAGAAAATGAGCAGAGGAGGCACAAAGCCTAAGACAGCAGAGTAGTGGGCTGCAGGCAATCTGGACAGGAGGACCATCATAAGAGCAGCTGGCACGAGGACCTGCTCCTGTGTGCCCCCTACTTTTTTTTTTACTGGGCTTGCATGGATAGACCCCCTCATGCACCCACTCACAGATCCATCCAAGCACTTATTCACCAACTCACAGACCCACTGAGACTCTTGCACGCTCTAACAGACCCACTCAGATACTCACAGACCCACTCAGATACTCACAGACCCACACAACCACTCACAGACCCACACAACCACTCACAGACCCACACAACCACTCACAGACCCACACAACCACTCACAGACCCACACAACCACTCACAGACCCACACAACCACTCACAGACCCACACAACCACTCACAGACCCACACAACCACTCACAGACCCACACAACCACTCACAGACCCACACAACCACTCACAGACCCACACAACCACTGATAAACACACACAACCACTGACCGACACACTCACTCATCAAATCAGAGTCTCACACACCCACTCTCAAAGGTTACAGGGTACAGTTGGGAAATAGAATTTTAAAAAAAACATTGAAAATAACGTAAGGGTTACAGGGACGTTATAGTAAGGAAATAGAATTTTAAAAAACAAAGAAATTCACTGAAGACTGTGTCATGAGTGATGTAATATGTGCGGTCATAAGCAGTTAATGGGGGGGCATAAGCTATAGTTAGCTCAGGTAACAATAACTGCTGAATTTCAATGGTTTTGTACAAGTAAAATTTAAGCCTGACTATAAAGTCCCTGTAACCTTTGGTTTTCCCAGTGAATTTCTTAGGTTTTTTAAATCTATTTCTAACTATAACATTCCTGTAACCTTTGGTTGTTTTTTCTCAGTGAATAGGGTCTGGTGGCTTAGTGAACTAATGCGTCCACTATGGTGGCCTGTGTTTGACCTCGTAGTCACAGGTTCAAATCCCAGTGAGTCCACTCAGCCCTTCATCTTTCTGAGGATCATAAAATGAGTACCATTGAGTTAGGTAACAAACATCTGTTATTTAGCAAGAAGATGATTACGGGTAAGCGTGCGTGTGCTTTATAAATGCACATGCCCAACCACTCCTCTCCTCCAACTGCCTTCACTGGGCCATTTGGTGTACGTTTGCTCATGGCATGTCCCACCTTGTCATGTGTGCCTTTCCTCTCAGGACCCCATCATATTAGTGCAAAGGTATCCCTTTTTTTTTTACTTAGGGTGGCTAATTCATTGCAGAGAGGCCACAAAGCCTGACCGAGCTCTGTCAAAGAGGTCATGAGCCATGGTTACATTGTAGCTCTGTAGTCTAGTAGCATCCATCCTTGAGAGGAAGGTTTCACCATAAGGTCCTGGTGAGCAGCTCTCACTCCCCATCCAGACCAGGTGAGGTATGCGGGAACCGCCAGACCTGGGGAAAGGCAACAAAGCAAGAGCGGTGGACTTCTACAAGAGCCACCATATTGCCATTCATCCCAATGAACTGGTAGTAGAGAACAGGGCTCGTGGAGGAGTGGGAGAGAACAGCTGGGCTACAAAGACATTCTGGCCTCGGAAGTGGCTGTCAGCCATGCACCAACGTGTGCCTTCCCTACCTCTGCCCCAGTCAGTCTGGGAAACATATACCTAAATCTATGAAAAACGCGCAAACCATGCGACAATTAGCCTGATATCTTGTTATGCACTTGTTCCTCACTATTGCACAGACGTGGATCTGTGATATTTTAATGAAACAGTTCTGGATAAAACATCTGTGAATATGAGAGACTGCTTCCTTCTATTCAGAAAATGTAGTACAGCATGTGAACGTGAAAAGCCTGCTATCCTTGTTTCACCTGGTCCCCCGCGCACTGTGTGTTTTTTTTTTTTTTTTTATACATTATTAAAATGCTTGCTTCTAAAAGGAACAACACAAATACACTCTACGTCCTGCAGGGTTCCACCCATAGCCTGTGTGACTCAGCCTGCGTCCCCCAGTGCAACACTTGGCAGTCACTTTCATCAAGGCAGCCCTATGGGGCCATGTGTCACATTCTGCCTCAAAGCAAGTGGAATTATTCTCAATGGAGCAAGTGAAGCGAGAGGAGCGGGCTGACCTTATCTCTCAGACCTGGCCCGCTGCGGCACCACCCGCCCAGAGCAGACTGGAATCCTCTCTGAGATAAGGGCACGATTTCCTCCTGTGTTATCTGCCTGGAGCTGCGTGGTGACATCCCGGGGGAGGAGCGGATCCCACAGGGTGACCCAAGGCCCCCAAGACAATACCAGATGGAGCGTCTGTGGGTCAGACTGGTGACGTAACTGCAATCGCTGGAGGGCATGTCACAACGAGCAAGGCTTGGTGTCATCAAGGCATGCATTTGTGCTGAGTAAATCTGCTGTCAGAAGGTTTCACACGATGTCAGAATTCTACAGATAAATGAGAATTTCATATGAAACTCCATATCTGTCCAAAGTTATAGGTCAGTGCTGTGTAGTTTTTTAAAAGTAGGTTGAGCATTGAGATAAACTTTGTTGAAAGCCTGTAAACGGCACTGCTGATGCACATTGCCTGAAAAACAAAATAACCCGCTTATCAGTTTATTCGTCCATAATTACATCTTCATCTTGCTTGCAATTTCATTGTTCTGAGATTCCATTGTGTTTCTCACCCTTTTGCGTTTCTCATCCTTGGATGGGAAGCAAACACATTCTGTCTACTGCCTATTAAAGGGGCCAGCAAGTAGAGCAAAAAAAACGTTCTATTTACTCAGTCCTGCATCTCCAACATTTACAAACAAAAACTCTAGAATGTTTGTTTGGTGTCCGCTGGGGGTTTGAGATCTTCTGCGTCATCATTCAAGTATGATCCCTTTAAGACAGTAACACTATTATCATTTCTAGTACAGAGAAAGGTCTGATAAATGTTACCTGTATTGCAATCACCATTTCCTACCTGTTCCTATTCCTTATCACAGTCTAATTAAGGGGAGTCCTTGGGTGGGCAGGAACCTTTACTGCAATATTCTGACATTACTATGCCTGCCCCCCAGCATGAGTACTACAGAAAGAATTGGCATTTCTAGAATCCTTCATGATTGCTCCTATATTCCACAGAAAACTGGGGCTTCATTGCAAGACCTATGCCATGCTCATGTCACATTTACAACCTCCTGATATCATCTGCACTGGCCGAGGGAGGTAGATTTAAATTGGGCAACAGGGGATTGTGTGGCAGTCCAGCAAACCAGGAGGAGGACTTGCTATCACAAACAGAGAGGAAATCAACTGCTCTGTCACCTCAGCCAACACCAGTGATCACCTAGAACACATGGCCTTCAAATTCAGCACTTCATACACCACCACCCTGGGAGGATCACTACTCTACTGGCCTCCGAACTAAGATCCAACTTCAGCACCACACTTACAGAACACATCGCCCCTCTGGTACTACTAGACCAGACTGACCCCAACACCACCAACCTTCTGCAAGACCTAAACATATTATGACTCACCCTGTTATATGGGGTTATGTGGCCCTTAGTTACATTGTCGACATTGCTAAGTTAGCATGAGCTTTGCTTGCCCTATGCTGCTGCTTTTGCGCACGCCTCTGCTAAGAGTTTGTTTTCGCGACACTTTGCCTCTGCCCTGTACATGATAACAGATTGTTTTTCACGTTCTCAGCCTTCCCTTCGATTCTGTCTGAACATAATGTGCAAGGTCGTTCAACAATGTCTCTTGTTATTCTGTTCTGGTCAGTCCCTATGACCTAGACTAAACATGTTACCAACAGCTGCAGTATGGAAGACTCGAGCTTTGATATAGCGTTGTTGCATGTTTTTTGACACACTCTCGAAGAAAGCCGTTCCATGGAGCTGAGCTCTACTGTTCCTATGATGTAAACCTTTGCGTTTTGGCTTTCGGGTAGGGGTCTGCTAATAATGCCTAGAGATCGTCTGTTATATAAAATAACTTCTTACTGCCACGGGGAGGGTGATTAGGCCCAGTTATTTTGCCTTTTTCACAGTCTTTATAAAATGACGACTCCTTTTGTATACTATGGTATTGTAACACTGCTTATGGTTCTTGCCTTATGCATTATGCTGCTAGTTGTGGTTCGCATACTGTTTTAAGAATCACTATAGTCAAAATAAACATTTTGAACTTATTTAGTGACTGATTATTCTTATTGTGGACAAGTACGTGAGAGCGAACGAGTGTCTTGTGCCCACGACTCAGAGGTGGGTCAGGAGTGCTCGTGTTCTGGGTTGTCTAAACATTCGTAGCTTCTTGATATTTGTAGGAGACCGAATGAGACACACTTGCTAGTTGGTTGGGGTTTTGGGTACTAAGGTGATAGGAGGTACACCCCTATTTACTGAGGTCCTGTTTTCTTGTGCATAGTTCTGTGTATGAGAATCCCCGCAACAACCCAATGAGCAAACGACCCCCGTGTAGCTGGACACCTCCTCAACCTTGTATTCAGCAAATTCACCAATATCATGGTGGTTATGCCCAACCTCTCACCTGGATCAACCACTCCGTCGTCCGTTTCTACCTGCACATACACAACCAACTCAGAAGAACTGCCTACACTCCAACCTCCCGGTGCAATTGGAACAAAATCTCTGAAGACATCTGGATCACCGTACTCTAGTCACGATGCATGCCCCACCACCATCTCCTAACATGCTCCATCATGAATTTCAATACATGCATTACCTCCAAGTTATTACACAGAAGTTCTGACTCACCAAGCATCACTGCAAACAGCTGGAATGATGATGGTGCAACACCCATGACCATGACAGAGACACACACAGATAAGCCCTCCGGAAATACCACCAAGGACTCAGAGCCCCCAAGGGCTCAGCCGTCACCAAACAGATTAAAAACAACTCAAACACCTTTAAAGAATTTTTGACCATAGTGAAGGAATTAATAACCCCCGCCACCAGCTCCACGATCATCACCCCCATCGCAGGAACTCTGCACCCAGCACACCCACTACTTTAAAAACAAAATAAAACCCATCGACTACAATTTCACCCCCCAACCGGACCTCTCTACCCTCGAAATCCTCCACTCTGATGACAAGAAAACCCAGGAAACTGTTGTGACCTGCTAGGCAGTCATCACCCTACTGGAAACTACCAACCCCATGTGCTCCATCCACTCAATCTGTCTGGGACCAATCACCACACTTCATCTTTGCCAAAGGACTGGGCCCCAGCTGCATAGCCCTGTAACAAATTCTCAAGGCTGATCTCTCTACCACCTGTTCCCAGACTCCTGGGAAAAAGCTACCATTTTCCATCTGCTGAAGAAACCTTCAGCAGACTCCTGGACATTGAGTAACTACAGAATGATTTCCCTCCTCCCCTACCTGGACAAAGTGCTAGAAAAATTCAACACCAGACTAGCCACCCCCCTCATTGCCAGCCCCCTCCTGGGGGCGCTTACAATCTGGATGCCGGCCCAACCACAGCACTGAGCAGGGGCGGTTCCTCTTTTAGGGTGCTGGGGTGTTGCCTCCCTTTATTTGGGGCCTCCCATCCCCAGTGTTACATTTAAATATTCAATTTTTTTTTTCCTGGCTGTGGTGGTCAGATTTTTTCAGCCGAAGGCCAGTTGTTTAAGTTCCTTATGAGGAAGGTGGGAGGGGCTTAAAATTAGACAGTCACATATGATCAGGTTCACCTTGCCTTGTGCAGTTGCACTCCACACCGTCACTCACTGTTGAAAGTAGCAGACTGGCAGTGCGCATGTCTGTTTGGACAGCAGCCTTTCTGTGGCCAGCCCGACATGTGCACTAGAGGCCTCTTTCACATTGTCAATTAGTGAGCTAGGGGGGAATCACAACTGCAGCTCCCGGTCTCCAAAGGAGTGCTAACTTCGCCTGCTCAAGCCAATCCTAGCACATCTCTTATGCTGTGTTGGTAACATAACAGCAAGAAAGCAGTGTCTGGATTGGCTCTGAGCCACGGTTACTAGACCTCACTCGGAGCAGGGGTGGGAGGTTCCGTTCAGGTAGACGGAGCTCTCATGACCAATCACTGTATGGTTCAATTATGAAGTCATGCATTAATTTGCCCTTTCTGCCATTGCCGTGCTCTGTCTCTTTTGCCTTCACGGCTCCACCAGCCGTGTGGCATTGGAGAGGGTGACAGAAGTTGTTGTTACAGACACAGGCTACAGCACAGCAGCAAACAACGAGGAATCGAAGCATCGTGGTGCAGTCAGAGACCAGAGAGGAGGTATTATTAATATTATTCCTCCTTCTAACCCCCCCCACGTTGCCTCACATGTTCCGGCCTGGGCTGCCTTGCCTCCTATTGCAACTCTGCAAGGCAGCATTTGGAGTCAGACACTGAAGCAGTGTTAAAACAAGCATTGGCATAGCCAATAGGTCTCGCTTTTGGGACCTTATAAATTCTTAGTCATGCTTTACATTATCGTGGGTGGAAGCTTTAACACATTTATTAGGCATTTTATAGAACCGTATTGAGAAGTACTCATTTAAAGTGTTATTTTGTACAACTAAACTGCAGGGTACATATGTACAATACTAATAATAGGGTATCAAATTAAACTGGCAGTGAATTGAACAGAAGTATTGGGATGGTATAAACATAGGGTAACAGCAGCTGTATAACATGTTTAAGAACTAAGTTTTTCTGTATACATATATTATAAATATGTGAATATATTCTTATGTGAGCAGAATGTTTTTAAAATAAATTGCATAGTAAAAACATATTTCTTCACTAATAAAACAAATTGATTCACTTTAAGCAACAACTAAACTCAAGGTTTGGTAACCTGCTTTACTTCCTTGTGTTATGCGTGGTGCTGCTACAAAATAATACTGTTTGATACTGAGGTGGTGGTGTTTTTGTGGAAGGTGGTGCTTGATGGTGCTGAGTGATAGTGATGTGGTGCTTAGCGATATTAAGGTGATGTTGTGTAATGCTGAGGTGGTGCTTAGTGATGTTTTTGAGTGATGCTGGGGTGGTGCTGACTGATGCTGGGTGGTGCTGACTGATGCTGGGTGGTGCTGACTGATGCTGGGGTGGTGCTGACTGATGCTGAGGTGGTGCTGAGTGATGCTTTGTTGATATTTAGGTGATGCTGCACTGGTGATGTTTGTTGTTATTTGCAATTGAAGTTGTGCTTTGGTGGGGCTGTGCTGGTGCTAAGTTGGTGCTGCACTGATGCGGAGGTAATGTTGTTGTGAGGGGGCGGTGTTGAGTGATGCTTAGGAAATGCTGTGCTGGTGTTTAGGTGGTGCTGAGTTATGCTGTGGTGGCACTGTGCGATGCTGTGCTGTTCTGATGCTAAGGTGATGGTGCTGCACAGATGCTGAGGTAGTGTGGTGGTGGTGCTGCAGTGGTGCAGAGGTGGTGTTGAGGTATTGTACTGTTGCGGAGGTGTTTTGCGCTGGTGGTGATGTGTGAGATGGTGCAGCACTTAGGCTGAGTGATGCTGAGGAGGTGTTGTGCTTCTGGTGGTGTTTTTGGAGTGCAGTTGCATGCAGTAGCTTTGTATATATTATTGGCTGTAAGGTATGCCTGTTTTTTAAAAAACTGTGTGGCTATGCAAAGATGTATTTTTTTTTATGATATACTATTACAAGCTTAACAGAAAAGTTTTGGCAACAATAACCCAGTAATTTTTTCCCTATCTAGTAACAATAAAAAACAGCAAATGTGGCTTGCTACCCCCAATTAATTACTTAGCAGCTTAGGAAGTATGTTTTAGTCCTGGTGTGAAGCTTCACAGCCATTAATTTCAAGTAGTTTATTTAATGTTTACGTGCTAATAAAACACACATATGCAAGTTATGTTGGGGAGAGCAATGTTTACAGCTATGCTAACTTTCAATTTTATATAGCATAGCTATGTTTCTAAACACAACTACAAAGTAATATTGTCTGCTACTGAAAATTCTTGTTGTAGTCTTTTTGCCTAAAAAACAAATGTGGAACAGCTTTACAATTAGTTTCAATGCTAAAGTAGCCTGAAGGCTAAAAATACACAATTTACCTTTTGAGCAATTTGCAGTAACATTGTTTTAGCACACATAAAACACCCAATTAGAGCTAGGTAGTTTGGATTGATTTTTTGAGCTATTGGCATTGCTAATACGTGTTGTTTTCTTGGCACCTTTATAAGTGTTTAACAAAAGATATTGGCAATGGTTTGTCCAGGAATAACTGACACATTTTTGTTAGTTTAAATTTTATTGCAATAATTTTTTGTTAACATTTTAAGTTCTATAAATTAAGTTGAGTGGAATTTTTTTAGTTATAATGTACATTTATACATGTTTCATAAATATATTCATTCTGTTGCAATATTTTTTAATATTTTTGTAATAATGCCATTGCAAAATATTACTTCACATGTCCGCGGTAAATATGGCATAAGTGCATCGGATAAGTCTTCCACATCTGTATTGATCAGAAACCAGTCCATTAGAAGTTCATTGCTAATATCCATAGATTGATATGTTTCAGTACTGTGCACTTGCGTTGTTATTGTACTTATTTCTTGCTCCGTTTTTTTCTATCCCATATATTTCAATTTGAATTATTTCTGGTGGTGGTTCTGTTACCTGTGAATAGATGTTAAGGTAAACATTAGGTTTGTTCATAAAATGATTTTTGTTTTGTTTTTAACACTTTTAGATTTTGTACTTACTTGAAGTTGGCTGTGTGTTGTATTTAAGATTTTTTCTCAGTTGAACTCATGTACTGTGACGTGTTATTTTTACATATTGTCCAATTTTGATCTGAAAGTTTGTTGCTTCTCTCCATAATGTAATTTTTACAAAGTCCGTTGAATCCTTTATTGTTATTGATTTTAGGTTCATTTCTTGTCCGCCAATGAATGCAGTTTTTATTTATTCTTCCTGAAAAAAACCAATTAGAATAGTTATTTTTTTAAAATTTTGTTATGATAGTGTATTATGAATAGATAATTGAGAGGTATATTTATTTAAAAAATTAAAGTATAGATAGAGATTGATAGTGAGAGAGATAGAAAGTGTGATAGAGAGATATGAGGATATTGATATATGTTGAGGTAAATGTTGTGAAAAGTAAATGGGTTAGTGTAGAGACATAATGTTTAGAATTAGAAGTAATATATATAATAATTTATATATATAGAGAGCGATGTTGGATAGATATAAAGTTTTAGTTATATTAGTGATAATGAGTTATAATGTTAAGTGAAAGTTTAGTGAAAAATATTAAGTATAGAGAGAATGTGAGTAGAGTTAGATAACAAGCGAGATTTTTGAAGTAGAGATGGTGTATAGAGTTAGGGATAGATATATGTAGATGTAAATGTTAGGCATAGTGAATAGAGATATATTTTAGAAAGAAAAGAGAGAATGAGAGTAAAAAGTTGTGTTAGAGAATTTGTAAGATGTGTTGAAATAATGTATTTAGTTTATTAGTAGTGGGTAATGAACTTTGCTCTGCTAGCGGTGTTTTGTGACGTTTGCTAAGTATGTATTATATTTAAAATTTTATTTTATGCTAAAACATTTGACATGTAGCCGAGTTAGCTACTGCATTTATAATTGTTTGATAAAACAGTTTTACCTTTAAATGGTAAAAAGCATATAACTAATGTTTAAAAGTTAACTTTAGAAAATGTAAGGGAATGAGAATGGTGATTATTTTGGTGTTTTTAACCTACGTTGAGCACTAAACCATGAGTTGAACATAAAAAGGATGTTATAGTGACCTATTTGATGGTGGTCCTATAGTTTTAGTATTATTTAATGACTAGTTATACACAAGAATAAAATGATGATTAAAGTTTTAGTAAAGTATGATAGTTTGATATTATAGAGTGTAGTTATTATTATAGTATTACGTTTCAGCTGATTTGGGAGAGTTACTGCCATTTGAGGAATGTTTTGACATTGGATATTATAATAGAATATTCACTGCACAACACTTTGTTAAAATAATTTTCCATTTATATGGTAAAAAGTATATAACTAATTAACAAAATTGACTTTTGAAATATATTAGTGAATGACATAGGTGCTATTTTTGGTGCCCCCTAATCTAGGTGGAGGACCAAGCATATGCTTTTTAATATAAAGAGCATATGATGTTGAATTATTTGGTGGTGGTCCTTTCCTTGTAGGATTATCGTAAGCAAAGGTATGTTTAAAAATATAATGCTAATTAAAGGCCTAACAAAGCATTATGGTGCAATAATCTAGAGTGTAGTGAATATTATAGTATTAGCTCCCAGCTGAGCTAGGAGAGCCACTGCCTCTTTAGGAATGTTTTTATTTTGGATACTATAATATTTACTGCAGTATTGAAAGTTGTCCCATAGTGCTTTGGAGGGTTTTATTAGTTGTTATTGTATGTTTGGCTAAAACTGTGCTTGGGGTTGTTTATGATGAATGGGACCACCACTGAATATTTTAGCATTATGTGCTCTTTGTTTTTAAGGGATCTTCTTAGTCGTCTACGTAGGTTATGGAGTACCCCTAAATGATAACCTCTGTCACTGCTTACTGTAGTTTTAGTTTTGTAAGATGACTATATGCATTTTAACCTGTACATTTAAATTAACTTGTTGTTTTACTAAAGGTATGGGGGATAGTATGCAAACTATAGAATTATCTGAATTATAAAGATTAGCTAAGTGTACTTTATTTGAATAGTTGTAGGCATTTAAGAAATGAGCCTAATCTAGTTTGTTGAAGTGTTGTATATTGACTTACCTCTGCAATTGTTCCGCAAACAGTCATTAGTGTTTTTAGGCTGGCTTCTTTAATAGCTTTTATTGGAGGTGCTGGTGGCTGTAATATTTTTTCCGCTTCTTTTACCATGAAATCTGATATTGCCATTGCAGGAAATTTGGTTATTTTTGTTTGCTTTGTTATGATAATTGTTTTTGATAATAAAGTTCCGAATTAGTAAACCATTTGTTTCCTTTGTTTGAGTGTAGAAATCTTCATGGTAACAAGTTGCTTTTATTGTTCCTGTTGCATTAGCTAATGCCATATTGTATAGTACTTTGTTGTCTTGTTTTGCGGTTTTGTAGTACGTTTTTGGTGAACATTTCACAATGTTTATTCTGATAGGCTTTTGATAAGGTTTGTTGTCTTCTGTTGGCTTGTTAATTATTTCTTGAACAGTAAGCATCTGAAATGAGAAATAATTAATCATAATTTAAATTGCTACCCATAATGCTTTGTGATCACTATAATAGCATTCTAATGTTCCATAGCCTTGCAATACTTCATTTGTGTATATGTGATCTAATAATGTTTGGTAGTTTGTTGTGTAAGTGTTTATAATTTGTTTGCATTCTAATTGTATGTCCATAAATTCTAGAAGTTGTGCATTTTTTGGGCATTTTGTTTTTAAATCTACGTTAAAATCTCCCATAATGATATATTTATAATTTGTGTAGAAGTGGGTTATGTTTTGTATTGTTTGTAATAGTGTTTGTATTAATATATGTGGTGGTTTGTACAATATTACAACTAGGTAGTTGGTATTATTAATATGTAGTATAAAATGTATAATGTCAATCCCTTGTTGTGTTTCATAAATAGGTAGAATGAAAAGCTCCTTTTTGTAGTAAAGTAAAATTCCATGGTTTGTTTGTTGCTTATGGTATTTATCAAATTTCATATGATATTGCCGTATAAAAAGTCATTTTGTGTTGCTTTTCTAGTAGTGTTTATTTCTGTTAAGCAAATAATGTCAGCTTTCATAAGGTTTTTATCTGATATCATTGATTTAAAATGCTTTTGAAGTGAATGTATATTTTGTGTGATAATATTTAAATGTTGCTGTATGTTCCTATTTGTGGTACCGATATTTCTAGTACCATATGTGTTCTTAATCTTTGCATTTCTTCCTTTACTTTGGGATGTACTATAATTTTGTGTTCATTAAAGTTTTGAATGTATATGTTTGATATAGATTTTGCTCTGCTTAAAGCTACATAATGCAAGTGATGTATTTTACTGTTATCAAAGTGTATATAAAGTGGTTCTATAGTTTCACCTTGTGTCCTATGTATAGTTCTTGCAGATTCTTGCCGTAATGGAAATTGTTTGCGTATAATTGTTATACATTTTTTAGTGAATTGAAAATGTCTTGATATAGGATGTATGGGTGTCCATGTTGCTGAAATATGTGAGTGATATAAGTGTTTGTTTTGTTCTTGTGTAATTTTTCCAATTGTTTTATTAACAAATGCAATCCAAACGATAAATGGCATATTAATACTTTCAACTAACTCGACTAAACCTGAAGCTCCATTAGTTAACCCATCATTAACATCAACATTACAAGTTAAATCATAGCATAGTTTTAAAGCTATGTGTAATGTGTGGGCAAGTCCCATCGTTTTTGTTGGATCTTTTGGTAATTGTTTTAATATTGTTTCTTTTACTTTTTCTGCAAGATCTGAACTGACGGTATCTTTTGCTATTGTAGTGAAAACTGGATATTGCTGGCTATGTTGTAATAAAACTTTATTGTTAATGTCATTTACTTCATTGTTAGTTGACATTATATATGGTATTTGTTTGCTAATACTGTCATCTGGTTTTTTTCACGTTGCTTTATGTCTGAAATATCTTTGTGGGTATGTTTTCCTCTCTTAATCTGTTTAGTAATTCTGCAAATTGAAGGTCATTTTGCTGGCGCATTATTTTCGTTAGTTCAAATAGTTTAAAATGTACTACCCATAAGTTAGTACTTAGAGGTCCATATGAATGTTTTCCATTTTCAAAAATATAGCTGTCGAAAAGTGGATTTAATTGATAAAAGTCCCCAATAGCTAAAATTGAAATGCCTCCAAAAGGCTGGTTAGATGCTTTTATTTCCTGTAACCTGTTATGTATAAAATTGAACATATTTCTTCCAACCATAGAAATCTCATCAATTATTAGCACTTTAACATGCATTAGTTGACTTTGCAGAGCAGTTCTGTGTTCATGAGTTAGCGGTTTATAATTCAAACTTTGTGACACAGGTATTTTGAAAGTGCTATGCAGTGTTTTTCCATTAATATTATGTGCTGCTTTTCCTGTTGGAGCTGTAAGTAATATATAAATATTGTCTGGATTTTCACCAGCTTTGGTATTGTAATGATGTAGTAATGTTTGATAAAGTGCAGTAATGAGAAAGCTCTTTCCAACTCCTGCACCACCAGTGCACAATGTATAGCATGGTGTTTCTCTAGTTTTTATCCAGTGTAAATGATGGTAAACAAAATTTAGTTGTTCCTCTGTTAAATTATGCATGATATCATAGTATGTTTCATCTGGCAAGATAGAATTAGTTAGGCTTTCTTCTTCAATAATGCTTCTAATACCTAAATCTAATGACAAGTCATATATAATCTGCTGTTCATTATTTTGGGCCTCAGTGTATGCTATATCAGATGGTATTATTATTGGTGATAGAGGAGGTGTAATTACTATTTCATTGTTGCTATTACTAGTAAGTTCTGTAATAATTTCATTATTTTTATTATATTCAATATGATGCCCATCTACAATGTTTTTAACTTGCATATATCTTTCGTAGTATGTGTTATCTAAAATTATTTTGCTTTCTTCCCTCCATGGATAGTGAAGCATTAACAATTCTCTATAATAATTTTCTGAGTCAGTGTTTTTGTTAAATCTGCAGTAGCGTATAATTTTTCTACGTGTGCGTTTACTTAAGGTATAGTTTGTGTCTATGTGTATATTTTCTTCCTCTTGGTTTGTTGTTTATTTCAAGTTCTTCCTCATCTGAGCTGTAAAAATTTGTTTAAGTGAGTAAATTGTCACTGTCATTTTTATCCTTTCTCAATGTTCTTTTAGGAATATAATTATAAGTAGACGCATAATCAGCTAATGTACATTGTTCTAATGCTTTTGGCCATTTGCAATATTTTACTATAATATTTTCACATTGAATGTTAGTTGATGTAGCTGGTAATGAATTTATAGTATCTACATCTCTCATTAAATAAGTCCTTTGTTCAGGAGGGCTAGTATTAATAAATACAAATGACCGAGAACTTTTCCGTAATGGAATTTGAAGAATGAGGTAAGCTGCTTCCTGAGCACTTATTTCTGTACAGTTTAGGAATTTATTTCTTATGTGTTTAAGTTGTTCTTTTACATTAGTATTGTAATTTACTTCTTTTGCAGCTTGTGCAATTATTTTGCTCATTCCTCTTTGTGATTTACTGATATATGATATTATGTAGACAGCACAAGCATAAGCATCTAATATAAACTGTAAGTCAATGTTTGCTCTCCAAACTTGTAAAATATAGAATTATAGTTATTAATAAAGCATTCCGCTGGTGTTCTCTTCAAAACAATGGTTGTTTTTTCTATTATTGATCTTATACATGTAATATATTGCTCAGTATCCAAATGTATTACTTCTAAGAATTGTGAAAAATCTAGTGTATTAAATTCAGGACTATTCATAGCTTCTTGATTTAATGTTTTCTTGTAACTGGTTATCTGTTTTGTCACATGGTAAAGATTCTAGTATTATAGTGTGTGGCATTGGATATTTAGGATATTGATATTTGCATGTCCGTTTGTTTTTTCTTCTGCAATTTTTGGTGTGTGCATGCCTTTGTAAAGGTATTAAAGGCTCTAATTGTGGCTCTTGTGATTTTACTACATGTGATATATTTATCAATAAATCGAATTACTTCTGTGTTTGTTACCCCATATTGTGGTGCATTTTCAAGCCATAACAACGCATGTATATGTGGGGAAACTCTCTAATTGACTACTTCTACAGGGTAGAACTTCAACAATTTTCCAATGGGATTATTTTTATGCATTAGAATGCAATTAAATAATTTTCTAAATAGATAGTCGAAATGCCTCACACTTGTAATTGGATCTTGTTGAATTAATTTACACTTTGTTTCCCAAGGCATATTTTGAAACTCTTCTTCTGTGCATTCATTTAGTTTTTCTACTCGTAATAGTATATTTATTAAATGGTGCCATTTTGTTTCTGCAGCAGATAAAGTGAGGAAAAACGTTGGTATTCCAAGTTGCCTTATCATAGCAAAGATCTGTTTTGCAATTTTCCGAATACGGTGGGGAACTGCGGATAGTTTTTAGTATTTTGTAGCCTTCATTGTACTGTAAGACATTTTCTAAATTACATTTTATGTCTTTTGCGGTAATACATTTCCCATCAGTAAAATGTTTTCTTAGCGATATGTTCATTTTACCTTGTATTTGTTTTATGTGCAATTTTTTTAGTTTAAAGAAAATATTAGTGATAGATTTTGCTACTCTTCTATCATAGCTCCTTAATTCCCATTGACATATTGTACTATAATGTACAGGTAAGTGTCTATCATTATTGTTATGTCTTCGCTCGCCACTAAAAATTGTTGGAAAAGCTAAAAATTCAGAATCTTTGTCTTCGTATAAACCTCTTGGTGTGTTATGTTCAGCAGGTGCTAAACTTAAGATACTAACACGGTCAGTGGTAATAGTTTCATTTGTTAACATAGTATCTAAATTTCCTGCTTCTATGTTGTCTGAAGTATCTGATGAATCATTTGTTTCTGATGTTTCACTGCAATCGTTTATTTGAGGTGTTATATACTCCCAATCTGGATTAACAATGACTCCATATTAATTAAACATGTCACTATTCTTTGCTAGCCATACTGCTGCTTGTTTGACTTTATTCGGTCTAACATTTTCAAAATGTGTATATGATTTATAAGCTAACTTCCTTTTTAATTTTACAGGAATTGTCATGGTGTCATTAATTTGCCTTGGTCAAATGGTAACTGTTGTCATAACATCTGCAGGTACATTAACAACAGCACCTGATAATTTCTGAAATCCACGTGGCAATGTTCTAATTTGTAGAAATGGAATTCTTGGTGAAACTAATCTTTCTTCCAAATTATGTAAGTGTAATTGCATTGGGACATTTGGAAACTTCATTCCATGTATAAAAGAACATGGTGGTATTTTATCTTTAATAATGTGTTTATAGCAAGTGATACATATATAGTTTGTTTTGTTTTGGCTAATGTTACATTGCATAAACTTTCGATGTGTGTAAATAGTACGGGTATTTTTTAAAGATTGTTTATGCCATAATTGATTGCAAATAGTGCAAATGTACTCTGGACCATATAATATTTCCTTATGAAATTTTCTAATGATTTTATGTTTTCTTTGTGTTTTTGTTTGTATGTGTCTATTATTGATGACTGCATTGTGTATGTTATGCTGTACACACTATCGTTTGCTGGATATTATTTGTTCTGTTCTAAAAAATAGTGCATGTTCTTTTTTGTGCGTTTGATAACAAATTACTCTCTACATTATTAAGTTGGTTTTATGGTGATTTGTTTGCACTATAGATATTGTTGTTGATGACAGACGTAAATCGTTAGTTATCGTCACCAGTATTATTTTCTATTTTTCTATTTTCTGTAGCAGGGATAACTGTATCGCTAACTGTATTTATAGATACTTGTGTTTTATGTACATATATGCTTTTTAGATCTTTTAATTGTGATTTTTTTTTTCTTTTCTAAGTGCATTTTGGAGTGATTTTTTTCCCTGTTGTACTTCTATCTATTGGAGTTAATTCAAATGCAACTTATTCCTCATTTGGAACTTTTATACTGTTTGCAAGTTGTAAAATATATTCCACTAGTCCTTCAAGGGTTAGAATTTCAATAGTAATGCATGTTCCATTAGGGTGAGGCATCCCTTTGTTATTTCTGCTATGGGAATCAAATACAAAGTATGTTTGTATATTTTTGAAAATTGAAATAACATATACATTCACAAAGTATATGCCAGAATGCCTATTTATAGTTAAATTTAATGCAATTTTAATATCTGGATATAAAGGATCAATACAATATAGAATGTCACCATAATAATAAGGTTTTTTCAGCGTTAGCGAATATATGTTATTGTGCTGTATATATTTAGGTAAGTCATCTGGATGCATAAGTGTTTCTTTATTAATGGAATGCATTTCTGTATATAAAGCATCCCCAAGTTCCATAATATAATGTAAATCATTTGAATACCATGTATTAACAGATTTATAGAAGTTATGTATAATTGCAAAAGTACTATTTGGTAGGCATTGTCTTCCTATTAAATCTTTGATGGCCTTGATGATAACTAGCTTGTAAAATTGTATTCATAGTATATGTATATGTATGGGTGGTATATACTCTTTGTTTATATTTTGTGTTTTGAAAGATGTGTATTTGTAGTGAATGTGCTGATGTTTTTGTGTGAAATGTTTTTAAAAAGAATTTCTTACCTTTTTGTTTTCCTGCGTTTTGTTGAACAAAGGAATTTGTATGGAAGTAAAAAAGTGTTATTGAGATGTTAATTTGATGGTAAGAGATAATGAGCAAGCATTAATTTACAGTGCCCCAGCCACTCCAGCCTTTAAGATACAGATTGTTAGCATTTTATTATGCTTATTAAATACTCTGCGACCACGTAAATAAGTATAATGTATAATATTTTTCTAAAATAAAGAAGTACTATGTTACTTACTTTGAAAGGCTTGAAGAGCTGAAATTGTGTTAGTTAAACCAAAGATGTGCGTAAATAATATGGGCAAGAGTTTGCGCAGGGTTAGTTTTGTCCTTCTCTAAAAAATTAGCATAGATTGTGTTAATAAACTTTTTCCACCTTCTGCGTGGCTTTTTTGATAATAAGGAAGCATTTATTAACAGCGGCTTAGGCCCTGCAGTTTTTAAGAGACAGACAGGTAGTATTTATTTTGTTTGGTAAAACACTTTGTGATAATGTAAATAGGTATAATGTATAACCATTTGTTTTCTCCAGAAATACCATGTTACCAGTTGCATAAGGCTGGAAGGGCTAAGTAGTGTTAGTAACAGTAAAGGGGTGTGTATACAAAATGGGCAAGTGTTCTCTTAAGTTGTTTGTCCTATTTCTGCAAAACTAGCATTAACAGGTAGAATATTATTTTTCCTATTAGATGTTACCAAAAGTATCAATTGTTGAAAAACTATTCCCAACTTTTTTGTGTGCTTATGTAATAATGAAGAAACATTTATTAGGAGCACCCTAGACTTGTATGCTTTTAAGATATTGACAGGCAGCATTATATTGATTTGTAAAATAAATAATTTTTATGTATAAATTGTTCTAATTTTTAGTTATGTAAAAAATGCATATATAATATGTTACTGTTCTTAAAGGCGGAATGGCAAAGATAGTCAGTTAACCTAAATTTTAGCTTTAAAATTTGTTTTATGAGGTGGGAAACTATTGGGCTAGTATTCTTTTTTTATGATGTGCACTAAAATAGCATAATTTTTGTGAACGGAACAATTATTAGCTTGTGCATTGTTTTAAGATAATGAGCATGTTTTTAGTGACGGTGGCCCAGGCCCTCCAGCATTTGAAAGTTAGATCGCTAGTTTTGTTTCCCCACATAAAAGTATTTTCTTAAGGTGAATATGTCTAATGTTAAAAATTTACTACAATAAATATTTACACCTTTTTGGGGTAAGATATAGAGGTGCTACAGTGGAGACAGCCCTACTGTGCAAAGTTAGTGGATTAAAAGGCTGTGTCTGCTGGTTTGTTTAAAAACCAGTAATTGGGCTTGCATTTAGTGATAGGTAGTAAAAGATAAAAACAAGGAACATAAGCAAGGGATGTTTTGCAATGTATGTGGATAGTAAAAAAAACCATAGTATTAAGCATTAGCGCACGTATGAGTGCTTTACATGAGTACTAGTTACATTACACAAGGATACTTTAATATGCCTGTGTGCATGAAAAGTATTTTTGTAAGGTGTTTTATTTATTTAGGTAGGGCTTTTTACAGTATAATCTATTGCTTGACTATGTACTATTTGGTATGCAACTGTATACTAAAGGCTTTGCTTCAAATGTGTAAAGTGTAGGATTACAAGGTTTACCCATAAGTGCACCAATGCGCTGTTAATCAGCATTAAATTGTGATTTTAAGTGTTGTTGTTAAGCAGCATAACATAATAATTCCCAAGACTGCCTGCTATAGTATAAGTTCACTGTGTTTTAACCTTTATACAATTTCCACTTTGTTGTGTAAAGTGACTAATGGTTTGTTACAGATTTGCTGAAGCTATAATTATGTAGGACTAGTACCTTAACATTTATTTATTATCAAATGTTTTGAATAAATAAAAGTTGGAAACTGTTTTGTTTGTGCAACATACTGTAGTGTTATTGACCACTATTACATACTGAGCCTAAAGTTTAACATTTTTAGTAATTAGTAATTTATTGTGTAATAGAAATTTATATGAGATGTTAGTAGTTAAAAGTATGCTACTCTAAAAAATAATCATGTAAACAGTACTGAAATACAATGAATCTATCTTATAGAGGAGAGATGTAGACTTTCCTATTAGTGAAAAACAGTTTTATTACCAATTGGCTCGTGACTGTTTTGGCATCACAAGAGGGAGCTCCTAAGACTACATTATGACAGTCACTGCAATTACCGATGAAAGAGTTTAAGTTTTTCTTCTGCTTTCCCAATGTTATACTCCATTGACAGTGATAATGCAACAACAAACTTTTATGTGAGCGTTTTAAAAACACAGAAATTTCTGAAGTTCAAGAAGGGTAGGATGCAGCCTGTCTGACAGTGTGTTGTGACATATGATCGCGATTCTGAAATCAGGAGGCAATGTTACTGGCCACTGCTGACTGGACTGCATGGCTTAGAACACTTTCGCTCTCATTCCGGCATTCTTGGTTCAGCTAAAACACTCAACATCCTGTGATTCTGGGCAAATCACTTTTGCGCATTCATAAAATGATAGACGTAACCTATTTAACACAATGCACTCTATTCTAGATATTAGCTGGACAATCTCCAGAGGTGGACTGCTTAATGTCAGTAACACAAGAGATGTTCCAGCCTGTGTTTGGTGCTAACTCTACCTTGGCATGGGCATAAACAAAAACACCATGTATTTTTATCTACTAAAAGTAATTATAACAAACAGTTCTGTCACCAGGTATACTGAAGAAATCTGTGTGCACGCAGCACCCACAGGTTCAAATTAAAGCAGGGGTGACTCTAACTTTCATCCTTTCCAAACTTGAGAAAGCATTAGTGCATTACTATTACGTTAGGTAATAAAGACAGAACATAAACTTCTAGTAGAAGAAACAAACAGTTTTTAAGAAGTGCTATATCAATAGCACATTTTATTAGTACAAGTGATTTCTATACAGAGGCTGCGGGCCCGCCTGTGCTTGGTGTTAACTCTACCTTGGCCTGGGCATAAACAAAAACACCATGGCAACCATTTTTTCATATTACACCTATAAATAAACTTCACTTGTGGGAAACAGGGTTCAATTCTAAACTATTGCAATAGAACAATTATATAAACCAAATGAGCGGTTTTAATGCGTTTCTTGAGTGTTGTTTATGCTCCCCACATGGTGCATTTATCATGCTTTGAAAAGTGCACAAACGCCTGGGAGAAAATGTATATATGCTTTATGCATAAACTGCTTCAGAAATACACTTTATTATTTCTATTTACAGATTGTTGCATAACTGTTGGCAGATAGACAGAAAGACCACAGGAGAAAGAGGCATTGATAGAGGGTGCTGACGGTCACACCATTAGGCACAGCGGCTAGAGGCGGTAGGCGCTAGAAGAGAGCGCTTCACCACACTGTGTGTAGAGAGCATTCCCCGCTTTAATCTTGTGATAATTTGCACTGCTAATATCGCATTATTCCTAGATACACGAAATCAGCAGCGTCTTTGTAACGAAGGCAAAAAAAAATCTACTAACTGTAAATATAATAAACAGTTCCGTCACCAGATGTATTGAAGAAATATGTCTGGACGCAGCAGCCACATGTTTAAATTAAAGCAGGCATACAAATTAAAGCAGTGCATAAACGTTTGGGAATGACGGTATATATGCTTTACGCTTAAACTGCTTAATAAATACATTTTACTGTTTCTGTTTATAGAATATTGGATAACGGCTTGCAGATAAATATTAAGACATGGAGAGGAAAAAACGTACGGACAAGCAAACAGATAGGCATTATAGAAAGTTGTGTATAGAAACAAAGAGCAAGACACAAACAGTAAGACAGGGAGAGGTATAGATAGATACGGAGGTATAGACGGATACAGCAAGATAAGGTGAGTGAGAGAGGCTTTACAGATAAGTGTACAGAGATAGTGAAAGGCGGAGATATAGAACGAGATAATAAAATATAGACACGGTGAAAGAGAAACAGATGCTGAGGAGGCACATGGTACAAGACAGATAAACAAAGAAAGACATAGAAAGTATAAGACAGAGGGGCGGCTACAAAAAAACACAGGGACAAGCAGAGGCCAGAGGAGACAGAGACGTTAATAGAGGGTGCTAACAGTTAGACCGTTAGGCAGAGCAGCAGGAAAGAGCGCTTCTCCACACCGTGTGTGCACAGAGCAGTACACGCTTTAATTATGTCTAAAAGCTGCACTGTTAACATCGCATTATCCCTAGATACATGGAAATACTAGTGTTTCTAAAGTAGGAAAACAATTCATCAACTAAAAGTAATTATAACAAACAGTTTCGTCACCAGGTATACTTAAGAAATCTGTGTGCACGCAGCAGCCACAGGTTCAAATTAAAGCAGGGCTGACTCTAACTTTCATCCTTCCTACACTTGAGAAAGCATTAGCGCATTACTATTACGTTAGGTAATAAAGACAAAACATAAATTTATAGTAGAAAAAAACGAACAGCTTTTAAGAAGTGCTATATAAATAGCACATTTTATTAGCAAAAGTGATTTCTAGACAGAGGCTGCAAATCCCGCCTGTGCTTGGTGTTAACTCTACCTTGGTATGGGCATAAACAAAAACACTATGACAACCATTTTTTTCATGTTGCACCTATAAATAAACCTCACTCGTGGGAAACAGGGTTCAATTTTAAAGTATTGCAATAGAACAATTATATAAGAAAAATGAGCGGTTTTATTGCATATGCTGAGTGTTGTTTATGCTCTTCACCTGGTGCATTTATTATGCCCTGCATAGTGCATAAACGCCTGGGAAAAACTGTATATATGCTTTATGCATAAACTGCTACAGAAATACACTTCTCTCTTTCCATTTACAGAATGTTGTATAACCGCTAACAGATAGTCAGAAAGACCACAGGAGAAAGAGGCGTTGATAGAGAGGGTGCTGACGGTCACACCGTTATGCACAGCGGCTAGAGGCGGCAGGCGCTAGAAGAGAGCGCTTTACCACACTGAGGGGTCGATTCCGATTCGGGCCGGAAATCTCTCCGACCGAGCCGGACCCGGAGAGATTTCCGACCGAATCGGACCCGTGCAGTCCGACCGAACGAGTACGATGCGTCCGTATGTTATCGGACACGAGTCGGTCGGACTCCCATTGAAGTCAATGGGAGCCGGTCGTACAACGCGTACGCGGGCTCCCATTGCCTCAATGGGTGCGAGGCGGACAAGGGCGCTCCCTACAGCGAGTACGCCGCGAGCGCTCGCGGCGTACACGCACAGGTAGGGGGACCCTTGGGTCCCCCTGTGTGCGCTCGCACGGGTACGCGTGACAGGGGGTCCGACACGGACCCCCAAAGTACGGCTCCGACAGCGAGTTCGAGTCGGACGGCGCGAGTCGGTCGGAGCGGTCGAGGTGCGCATCGTACTTACCCGGCCGGAAAACGTCTCCATTGCGCGGTGCGACCGGGTCCGACCGAGTCGGTCGGAGCGGTTCGAGTCCGAGCGAGTCGGTCGGAGTTGTCGGGACGCCCGGACGAGTCGGTCGGCGAATTCGCATCGTACTCGCTCGGCCGGACCCGCGTACGGTTCGGCCGGGAAACAGGCTTTCGCATGGCTTTTTTCCCGACCGAATGGTATTGGGTCCGCCTCCGACCGAGATCGGAATCGGCCCCTGAGTGTGTAGAGAGCAGCCGCCGCTTTAATCTTGTGATAATTTGCACTGCTAATATCGCACTATTCCCAGATACACAGGATCAGCAGCGTCTTTGTAACAAAGGCAAAAAGAAATCTACTAAAAGTAAATATAATAAACAGTTCTGTCACCAGATGTATTGAAGTAATGTGTGCACGCAGCAGCCACATGTTTAAATTAAAGCAGGTGTACAAATTAAAGCAGTGCACAAACGTTTGGGAATGACTGTATATATGTTTTATGCTTAAACTGCTTCATAAATACATTTTTCTTTTTCTGTTTATAAAATATTGCATAACCGCTTGCAGATAAATAAAAAGACATGGAGAGAAAAAAACGTACGGATAAACAAACAGAGATAGGCATTATAGGAAGTAGTGTGTAGAAACATAGAGAGTGAGACATAGTAAGACAGAGAGAGGTGTAGATAGATACGGAAGCATAGACAGGGATAGAGAGAAATAGAGCGAGACAAGGTTAGTGAGACAGGTTTTATAGATAAGTGTATAGAGACAGTGAAAGTTGGAGATATAGAGAGAGACAATAAAACACAGACACGGTGAAAGACAAACAGACGCTGAGGAGGAACATGGCATAAGATAGATAAAGAAAGAAAGACATAGAAACTATAAGACCGAGGGGCAGATACAAAAAAACATAGGGACAAGGAGAGGCCACAGGAGAGAGAGATGTTAATAGAGAGTGTTAACAGTTACACCAAAACGCACAGCGGCTAGAGACGGCAAGCGCTAGGAGAGAGTGCTTCTCCACACTGTGTGCACAGAGCAGTCTACGCTTTAATTATGTTTAAATTCTGCACTGTTAACATCGCATTACCCCCAGATACATAGGATTACCAGTGTTTTTGTAACGTAGGCAAAAATTCATCTACTATAAGTAATTATAACAAACAGTTTTGTCACAAGGTATACTGAAGAAATCTGTGTGCACGCAGCAGCCACAGGTTCAAATTAAAGCAGGGCTGACTAACTTTCATCCTTCCCACACTTGAGAAAGCATTAGTGCATTACTATTACGTTAGGTAATAAGGACAGAACATAAACTTATAGTAGAAAAAAATGAACAGCTTTTAAGAAGCGCTATATAAATAGCACATTTTATTAGCAAAAGTGATTTCTAGACAGAGGCTGCAAACCCCGCCTGTGCTTGGCGTTAACTCTACTTTGGTATGGGCATAAACAAAAACACCATGGCAACCATTTTTTCATATTGCACCTATAAATAAACTTCACTTGTGGGAAACAGGGTTCAATTCTAAACTATTGCAATAGAACAATTATATAAACCAAATGAGCGGTTTTAATGCGTTTCCCGAGTGTTGTTTATGCTCTCCACATGGTGCATTTATCATGCCTTTAAAAGTGCACACACGCCTGGGAAAAACTGTATACATGCTTTATGCATAAACTGCTTCAGAAATACACTTCACTATTTCTATTTACAGAATGTTGCATAACCGCTGGCAGATAGACAGAAAGACCACAGGAGAAAGAGGCATTGATAGAGAGGGTGCCGACGGTCACACCGTTATGCACAGTGGCTAGAGGCGGCAGGTGCTAGAAGAGAGCGCTTCACCACACTGTGTGTGTAGAGAGCAGCCCCCGCTTTAATCTTGTGATAATTTGCACTGCTAATATCACACTATTCCCAGATACACGGGATCAGCAGCGTCTTTGTAACGAAGGCAAAAAAAAATCTACTAAAAGTAAATATAATCAACAGTTCAGTTAGCATATGTATTGAAGAAATGTGTGCACACAGCAGCCACATGTTTAAATTAAAGCAGGGCTGACTCTAACTTTTATTCTTTCTACACTTGGGAAAGCATTAGTACATTACCATTAGGTTAGGTAATAATGACAGTATGTAAACTTATAGTACAAAGAAAGGAAGCGCTTATAAAAAGTAGTATGTAAATAGCACATTTTATTAATAATAGTGATTTCCAAACAGAGGCTGCGGGCCCAGCCTGTGCTTGGCGACAACTTTACCTTGGCATGTGCGTACAGAAAAATACCCTGGCAACCTTTTTTCTATTTAGCATCTATAAATAAACCTCACTACCAGAAAACCGTGTTCAATTATAAACTATTGCAATAGACACCTATATAATAAAAATGAGCGGTTTTGGTGCGTATCTGGAGGGTTGTTTATGCTCTCCACATGGTGCATTTAGCATGCCATGAAAAGTGCACAAACACCTGTGAATGACTGTATAAATGCTTTGCGCATAAACAGTTTTAGAAATACAGTTTGCTTTTAGTGTTTACAGAATTTTGCATAAGTGGTGGCAGACAAAGATATGAAGAGGGAAAAACGTATGGAAAACTAAACACAGATGAGCAATATAGAAAGTTGTTTATAGAGACAGCGAGAGCGAGATATGGACAGTGAGATAGGGATAGACAGCAAAAAACGAGACAAGGGCAGTGAGATATGCTATATAAATAAGTGATGAGAAATAGTGAAACGGGGAGATATAAAGAAAGAGATGGTGAAAGATAAACAGACCGTGAGGAGGAACATGGCACGAGAGATAAAAACAAATAAAGTTATAGAAACTAGAAGAGTGAGGGGCGGACACAGAAAGACACAGTGAGAAGCAGAGGCGATAGGAAAGAGAGGCCTTGATAGAGGGTGCTGACAGTTACACCGATAGGCACAGGGGTAGAGGCAGCATGAACTAGGAGAGAGCGCTTGTTTATATGGTGTCTGTAGAGAGCAGCCCCTGTTTTAATGTGGTTGATAATGTGCACCGGTAACATTGTATTATCTACATGGGATCATCAGTGTGTTTATAACGTAGGCTAAAAATTATGTACTGCGAGTAAATAAAACAGACAGTTCCGTTCCTAGTTTTTATGATAAGGAGATGAGGCTATATTTTTTTTAAGCTGATATAAGCATTGTACTTATGCATTGTTATGTGTAAATGTATATGGCTTACCTTTGCTCCAAAGTACTAAGTAAATTTGCACTGTCAAAAATTTGCTGCGTAAAGAAATCGACCAACTCTGTGGTAAATATCTAAAGTAAATAAATGGATAAAATTTATTATTTTTAGTTGTAAATGAATGACAAAATGTAGTAAAAAATGTATAGCATTAGTTCAAATTGGAATACATTGATTTAATTATAAAGTGGTGCAAACTTTTACAGAAATAGAAGGTACTCACCCAGGTTTTGGAGTAGCAAGGAATGTTCTATGGCATAGATTCCGTTGTGGTACTGTTTGAAAGAAAGCAGTTTTTTGTTTAAGTGCAGTATGGTTGTGGTTTAAATAAGGACAGGTGTAATAAAAAGGAAAGAATAGCTGCTATAAGTCAGCCAATAAGCTGCGTGTTTTTTGGGAAAGATGCTTCGTAGTTGGCTGAAAGGACAATGTTGCTTTTAGGCTACCCTTCTAGTTGAATGTGTTTGAAATGCATTAACACCTTGCTTCTAAAAGACGACCAACCGAAGCCGCCAACAAGTCTGGAGTGGTATGAAACGTTCCAATAGTTAGTAAATGTGTTTGAATGGGAGTCTGCAGTGGCACAATAAAGAGAAATGTCGCTTCCTTGTAAAGATCGTTATCATAGGTAGGAGATGTAAATGTGGCTTTGATCAACTTGTACATATGGGTGCTGTTTAAACAACAGGCTGGCAAGTTTCTTACAGAGATAAGAATGTTGTACGAAAGTTTCCATTCCGTTTGCACTGTAACAGTTTTATTTGTAAAAAGTTTAACAAAATACTCTACCCAACAATGCTTCCTTTTTAGACCCACTCTTTAAACCTCCATGCTAACATTTAAACAGAGTAGCAACTAAGAGTTACACCATTAGGCACAGCGGATAAAGGCAGCAAGCTCCAGGAGACAGCGCTTCTCCACATCTTGTGTGCACAAAGCAGTCCCCAATTTAATATTGTTTATAATCTGTACTGTTAACATCGTATTATTCACAGATACATAGGATTACCAGTGTCTTTGTAACGTAAACAAAAATTACATAACCGCTGGCATCTGCCAATGTCACCAAGTGTACTGAAGAAATCTATGTGCAAGCAGCAGCCACAGGTACAAATAAAAGCAGGGCTGACTGACTTTCATCCTTTCCATTGTTCAAAAAGCAAGCTTGTATGCGGTGTAAATCGATATGTCTGGGCACGCATGCTCGGCTTATCATTCATAAAGATTAGTCTCATTACATGTGCTCTGTAGGATTGATTATAAACCGCATTGTGCAAGTCATGGCTTTTTTTTACCATGTTGTGTGCGTGCGAAGTGTGACACTGCGCCATCAGTGCAATCATGAAGGTACACCCCACAATTAAATCCCATGCTCTATAACGAGCCTGGACCTGAGCCATGGGAAGTGCCTAGAAGTCTAGGAAAAGGGAGTGCTGTTGTATGGAGTAATAGACCTGTCCCAGGGTGTTTCAGTGTGAAGGCGCGTGGCATCTGCATAAGCCGTGTTCCAGAGACCCCCCAGGGCGCACAACCTCCTTCTCTCGGCCTTTTAGGAATATCTAATAACTAGTTGCTCCCCTTGTTTAAGGGACCACTCATTTGCAACTTTGGGCTTCCATTAAAAACAATTACTGTTTTGTGCGTTAAGCCCAGTGCTTCAGCTGTGCCCATAGGACTACAGCTCCCAGAATACATCAGTTTGAGCAGCCTAGTGCTCACCAAGGCACCCCCTCCTGATCAGGGGCCGGTCCCTATCAGCAGCGCGGGGACCGGCAAGTTTCACTTTCCTGTCAAAGGGCGGGGGCCCAGAGCTGGAAACAGGGCACCTGAGAGGGAGGGCGAGGGTGAGACAGGCAGGGGAGAGAGAGTAGAGAAACAGAGGAGGAAGAGAGGCACAGCACAGAGACGGGGGCAACCGAGGAAAGGGAACGCTGAGAGCACAGGAGCGAAACTGGCAGCTCGCTTCAATAAAAACAAGCAAGGCACGAAAGTGAAAGCGACCGCGAGACAGGCAAATGTAAACAAGCATGCGCGGCCACGCTAATTAGAAACAGATGGCCCCTGCGCGCTGCTGCTCGCTCCCGCAAGGTGGATGCCGCCACACGCACGAGTGTTAGAAAAGTGCAGACCGATTCCAAAAGGTCATCTCCTAGGGCAGCGCATGCGCGCTGCGCTAGGCTCGACCTAAAAAAGAGGTAAAATAAATTGAGAGTAAAATTAAGTTCGGTCTGTCAGTTGAGTATTGTTTTAAGTCAGTTACAATTATTTTGGCAACAGGTGACTCACTCTGAGTTACTACATTGAATAATCAAGCATTTTTTTGTTTGGCAGCAGGCATCAGCAGAGCTTTAGATGTCCTGCATTTTTAATGGCCCGCTGTGCAAACAGTTATTTATACATGCCATTGTCTGGCGAATTCAATGTTCAATGGACTCGCTCGTCCAACGGTTACTGATGGCTACGTGGCTTTTAATGGCAGGTTTTAAATCAGGCAACAGTACTCAGTCTCACTCTTGTATGTTCCGGCCTGGGCCCGGTCTCTCACCACAACTCTGCAAGGCAGCATTCTGACTCTGATATGCTCACACTTTAGCGGTGTAAAAAAACCAAATGGGATGAAATAAATTGAAAATAAAATTACGTTTGGTCTGTCAGTTGAGTGGTGTTTTAAGTTAGAGTTGTGATTTATTTCGAAAAACGCAAATGGGTAACTTGGTCTCGGAGTCACTACATTGAATTATCAAGCATTGTTTTTGTTTAAGAACAGGCATTGTTGGAGCTTTAGATGTCCTGCATTTTTAATGCCCCTGCTGGGCATACACAGTTATTTTTCCATTGTCTGGTGTATTCAATGTTCAATTGACTCGCTTGACCCATGGTTACTGAGGGTGGTGTGGCTTTTATGGCAGGTTTTAAATCAGGCAGCAGTACTTAAACAGACATTTCTGTGTACATTTTAATCTCCCTCCCTCTCTCTCTCTCTCCTCGGCATGCTCCGAGTGTCTACCCGGCCCATCCAAATAAAATACAGCCATTTGTTTAAATGGGAGAAATTTAAAGTGAAGAAGCATGCTTCATAGAACATCAAGACGTAACTGGCTTAATTGAAAGTGGAAAAAACATTAAGACTTATGTTTAATAGACATATTTTCCTTTATTTTAAATGTATCCCATTTAAAAAATATTAATGTATTTTTCAATTATAAATAGGCACAGCGTCTACTGGGCACTGGGAGCAAAAGGCCTGCTGACTGTAAATGCAATACTTTGAAATGAGTGAGAATTAAAATGAAGAGTTAACTTAATCATTAAGGTATCTTTTAATTTTAATTTTCTCCAATTTAAAAGCATTCAGAAACATAATTTTGTTCTTACACTCCAATATTGGTTACGAGGACTTTTATTCAAGAGTTAAATAACTCAATGCTTCACTACTTCACCTCTGTGCCCCAATCTGGGTCAGATATGACTGAGCACTGCTCATTATCTAGCCCTGCTGTCTGTTGCCTGATAATATGTAAAATAAACACAGACTTCGCTTAACTTGAAAACGAAAATGTAACCCTGTGCTTACTTAAAATTGAACTCAAGGCTGTGAGCTACTATTAAGACACGCCTATTAGACTGTGCAAGACAGAGGGAATTTCAGCTCCTGGTGTGATCTCCTGGTCAGGCCTTGCAAAGAGGAGAACTAGTGTGGAGGGAGGGAGGCTTCACAAGGTGTGCATGACTGGAACACAGGCAGCAACTTTAAAGTCAGGATCCATCCTTGAGGACTGTGTAAACTTCAGCAAGTCACCCCGGTGGAGCCTCGGGTCCAAATATTGGGTACACAACCAATGGGGACTAAAGACGATAGTCATTTATGTCAATATACTGTAGGCCTTGTTCTGGGGTATAATTTGTTCTGCAGTGTATTGTTTTTGGTTTTAGTTAAGGTGGTCTAAAATCTGAGGCAGAAGCCTCATTAGGAAGGATTATGATGAGGAAGACTGTGATTTATTGTACTGAAAGTTATGATAAGTAGTCCGAGCAACAGTAATGGTTTGCACCCTTAGAAAATAGACAGCAACTCCAAACCCATGATCCATCCCTTAGCGCTGTGTGATCTCGGGCACCCACATATTGGGTACAACCAATTGGGGGGATGGAGAAGTAGAGATTTCAACAAGAGTTTGTGTCATCAGAACCGAAACAGCAACATTAAAACTGAGGTTTGTGTTCTCTTAAGCAAATCATTCCCGTGCATGTGTTAGGAACTGGATGATAAAGTGTCATCCCAGCACTCTATTAGCTAGTGGTTACAGATTCGACCTTGAAATGTTGCATTGATGTAATACCAGGTTAGGGTATTTTAGGAAGCAGGGTGGAGTTCCTGACTCAATGAATATAGAGTAGGGGAGACGCGTTAGTGAGTATTGAATTGGTTGAAAGATGACAGATTTGATGTTGGCAGTAGATGCAGCTGAGTCAGCAACCAGTTAAGTTAACCAAAAGTAAATTACTTGTTTAAAGTTTAAACTTTAAATGCGTGGCCTCCACAGAATGTGGGTGAGTTGACCTTTGTGCAGTCCAGTGCTGCTACTACAGTCCGAAGCCAAATTACCCTTGGAGTGTGCTAACTCAACTATGATCTAGTCTGCTCAGCTCAAGTTAAATGCTGCATCAGCGTGCTGTACAATGATCTTTTATTATTTTACTAGCTACAGAACTTTCTTTTATCTTATCTTGTGAAATGTAAGTTGTCACCATGCGTGAATCACCCGGCCGAGCCTGATGTGTAAATTTATATATATTTGTTTTCTTGCCAAGCTGGTGGTTTATGAATCACTTGCTGCACATTAAGGCCTTATTAAGGGTTTGGTGGGCATTCTACCCTACTGTCTGGCAGATGATCATTTTGGGTTTCATGCAGTTTTCTGTTTACTCTGCCTAAACTAAACAAATGTTCAAACACTAGTAATTGTATTAAGATTTTTGTGTGAATAAATTATCTGCTGTCAGGCGCAAGGCGTGGGCATTCCCATCTGGCATGTCCTGAATGATTGTGACGGAAATTATAAGGACTGGGAAATGTATATTTTCCACAGCCTTGATGGGCTGAAAATCTGGATTTAATTAAAGACACTGAGGCTAATATTATGCAGTAAATCCTTTATTGCCACCACTCTGCAGCATCTTAAAGCTTATAGAACTTAGAATCTTAAAACATTCCAAACATAATTAAAAAAAAACAGCATCCATTCCTCTTCCTTCTTTCATGAACTGCGAAATTGGACTATAAATATGCTCTCAAAATAGTTCCTCAACGGGTAAATAAATTCCATCTTTGGAAAAAAATTCCTTCTTCCAACAAACTCCATCAAAACAAAATATTTCAAAGATATTCCAGCAATTTCTTAAACTTATCTTGTAGTGGAAATAAATAAATAACATAAGGGATGGGTGAAAAACTGTGAGGGATAATATTAGCCTCTGTGTCTTTAATAAAATCCAGATTTTCAACTCACCAAGACTGTGGAAAATTTACATTTTATGTCAAGGCCCGGAGGCCAATATTATGCAAATTTAAAGCTTATCAAACAAAAATCTAGCTGCACTCTCAATCGATTTAAAGTAAAAACGTCTGAATAAAGAATCAGAAGACCAATCAGCACAACACAAAATATCTTGCAAACTTGCACCTTCCAAACAAGCTTTAGAAGCAGCTGCACCTGTCACCGAATGCACGCCAAACATACTCGCATCCACACCACATTTCTGCATCATTTCTTTCACCCATCTTCCTAAAGTTGGTGATAAAACAGCCTTATGTGGGTGTCTGAAAGAAAGAAATAACTGCTACACCCCAGAAGGTCTTAACAATGTCGTTCTGTGATCATATTCCTTTACACATCGTACCACACACAACTTCTGTCTCTCATCAAAGTATAGATAATAAATTGTAGACGAATTTGTCTTAGTTCAACCTTCTGGTGTAAAATATCTAAAAGACACCTCCAATGCACACACATTGGAAGCATTTCAAACAAGAAGACTATAAAACAAACGGCATTTCTTGCCAATCTTCCTTGCTAGCGGAGCGGTGATGGAAACATGCAGCATTTAAAAGTAAAGAATTTGAGGTGAGTGATATGCTAGTCACATGCTGAGCGCTGAGAAATTCGTAATGCGGGGCTTTTTCTTATAACTTTAACACAGATGGAGGAGTGACAGTATGTTGTCGTTTTATACATAAGCAGTCTAGAAGACGGGGGCTGCACATCAACCCACATATTATACGACATACAGTTCATTACCTCCCTCTAATTTATATGCATTCTTTACAGACTATTTACTCAGCCTAAGGTATCAACTTAGACCTTGAACCAAGGATGTGCGCATCACTACTGTCTATTTCACAACCGATTTCCGATACTTTTTAGATTTTACAAATATATCTGCCAAATGTTCGTCGCTTGGCCCAATAATTTATGTAGCACTTGGCCATGCCAAATTAGTCTCTAGTCGCTCATTGTTAAATGTACCAGTAATAGTACTTATGAGTGAGGACAGTGGATACCTGAACAGTATTCAGCCTACTATTCTAAAGCCTGATTCCAATATATAGGGATCAAACCTATATGACATACTTTTTTTTCTTTGTAACCTCACAGACTAGCCAATTAAGTACATATAGTCATAAAACTGTTTATTGGGGCTGCCGAGCCCTTGTTTGAATAGTACTATCAGTTCAAACTAATTGTGACTTTACAATGTGCATGCAGGGATCTTAAACTTGCCCTTGTATATTTGTATATAGAAACGCTGAGAGGAGCAATCTGACCCTCTATGAGAAGTCGTGCTGAAACACTGGTGGGTAGGATCTATATAGACCTCATCGGTGGCCCCCTCTGAGAGGATGCTTGAAAAGTAAAGGACACTTAAGCACTGAGGTGAGGCTATTAGGCATGACCATTATTACTAATTCTTGGTTTCCTCACAAATGTTATCAGTGAGAGACATGAGGCCACTAATTCAAGCAGTAATTATGTTGTTTCTGTTCACCTTGTTGCAGGAATGGTTAAACAATTTTTGGCAATAAGGGTTTCCGATACCATCGCAGTGGATATTTGTTCCTCCACTTGAGGATAGGAATTATATTTGGAGAATATTTGATTCTCCAATAAGGTAACCATTTTGGGTTAAGACCAGATAAAAATATTGGCGCAGTACCTTGTAACTGTGATTTCCTCACCAGAACTCTACCGGGCCGTGTACAAGGCACAGATAAAAGCAAATTACCTGCAGTATAAGCTGATATTGTCCATGCAAATGACTACATAATCAGCTATGCCCCTGACATAAGTTCCAGGTGTAAGTATTAAATACATCTGCAGGATTTTAATCCTTACAAACTATCACGGCTAAACAAGACAAGGATAGCACAACTTCTTGCATGGCCTGAGAGGAGAGCACGACAACTGGCACTAACAGTCAAATCACTAAGAAATCTATTGGTGTCATTCTGGCTGTCTTTCTTCCCAATGTCCATACACATGCATGAACCTTCTTTACTTTACCTTTTATTCTTCTCTTTTAACTTTTTCGGTCTTACTTTGGAATTTAATTCAGTTTTCATTTCTATTTTTTTTTAAATTGGTGAAGGGTTCAATCGATGTTTTAGTTTTATGCGATATGGGCTATTGAAACGTCCTTTAAAATCTAAGGTACCCCTACGTATAGATGATTTGTGTCTGAAAGAAGAAGGTCCTGAAGAAGGTGGTCTACAAAGTTTTTTTTCTTTCCACCGAAACGCCCGTCGACCACGTTATATGCGCCCAGCCCATGATAGGGTCAGGAAGACCGAGAAACATCTTTTTCTTCTGACCGGACTGTGTATGTGGGTTGTTTGTAGTTTGAATGGTGTGGTTGTGAAGATATATAAACTGTTACTGACCTAATTTTTCTTTTTTATTGTTAATGAGTAGATAGGGGTCCATTGTTGCTAAATATATGTTATTGTCTCACATTACAGTATGTTTCAAGACATGTGCTAAAAAAAGTAAAAAGAAAGATAATATATAAAAAGAAAAAATATGTGGTTGGAAAATGTATGTTTTAAAAAAAAGTTTTGATACCTTTTTGATATAATAAAAGAAATAAGTACAAACCTCAAATAAAAAGAAGGTTTAATGAGAACATCATATGCTTGAGAAGTTTTTCTTGTGAAAGCCCGGTTGGAGCAGACATTGCCCGAGTGCAAAGAAATAGAGGTCAAGTGGGAGGTTTTCTCTAGTTTGAGTATTGTGTATTTTCCCCCTTTTCTCCCAGACCTTACTTTTCCTTAGAGGGGGGGCCCTTATTTAGTTCACACATTGGAAGCCCTACAGAAAGATACCAAGCGCAACAACATTGTCGGCTTCAAAGACAAATCCTTCAGATTCAAATCACCATTATCACTCCATGATTCTAGATAATGAAGAACCTTTGAGACACCCCAAAGGGATGACTATCTAGTGCCTGGCGGCTTTGCAATTAAGCTTATTAATAACCTTTTACATCCTGTCCTATATAAAACCCGTTCACTAGAATGTGACTCGCTGAAATAGCAGATCTATACAAGTTCACAGTTCTATAAGCCATGCCTTTAGCAAACAATTAAGTCAAGAATTTTATTACTTGTACTATATCAGCTGAAACGCATTCACAATCCCTTTCCACACACCAGCTGAGCCATTTTTCCCAACCTAATCTATATGCCTTCCTAGTCCCTGGTGCCTATGACTCTTCAATGAGTTTAAAAGTTCCTGGTAAAAGTCCTGGCTTTTTCCAAACTCTCTGGAAAGTTTCCATGCCACCAATTGAAGTTAACCTGTTTCTACCAGACTGAATACTTCTCCCTGAGGACCTCGTAAAATCTCTGGAAATAGCGGTAACAACACCGGAAAATCTACACTCATCTCTAACATCATTGGATACCAAGCCTGAGAGCACCAAAAGGGATTGATTACCACCACAGTCTCTTTCCATCTGGGAATCATCCCTGTCACTCTGCCGATCATGGCAAAAGGTGGGAAAGCGTAAGGTTGAAGACCCCCCAAACTTGGAGAAAAGCATCTATCCCGGCTGCTTCTGGGTCTGGATGCCATCTGTAAAATGTATCCACCTAAACATTGATTCTGTTCGCAAAAAGGTCTGCCTGAAAAGGATCCCACAACTGGTTCAAACCCCTGAACACATTTCTGTCCAACCTCCAATCGCTGGAATCGTGGAAATTCCTTGATAACCAATCCACCACAGAATTTGACATTCCTGGAATGTGCTCTGCCTGAACGTTCAGGCCCCTCTTCATGCAGTACTCTCAACATTTTTTCGCTAAATATGCCAGTCCTTGTGAACAAGGACCACCCAGCCTATTGACATATATCACTGCCGATGCATTGTCCATTCTCAAAACCACTGAACATTTGACAGTCTGCTCTGCAAAGCACCTGTTTGCAAAAGAACCGCCTAATAGTTCCAAAAATGTATATGCAAATTCTTTTCCTGCTCTGTACAATGACCACCAGTTCTTCTCAAACCACAACTTGCACCCCAACCTACCAAATTTGCATCCCACTCCGCAACCAAATCTAAATTTTCTCCAAAAACTGTACGCCCATTCCAAGCATCGATATTCCTCAACCACCAAATCAACTCCTGTCTTGCTTCCTGAGAAAGACAAACATTCTCCGAGTACCTCAATCCATCTCCTAAGTGTTTCGCTTTCAATCTCTGTAAGGCACGATAATGCAAGGGCGCAGGTAATATTACTTGAATAGGTAGAGGATAAAAGGCCTACAATACGGGCTAGCCTTCTCAGAGAAACACTGTTTAACTTTAAAGTATTCTTTATCTCCTTTTGTATCGTCTTCAGGTTCTCTTTCGGTAACCTCTATACCCCTACCACTTTGTCTACTATAAAACCCAGAAACTGTGTTTGCTGACTTGGAACAAACTACGACTTTGTTGTGTCTACAAGAAAACTCAAATCCTCTAACAGTCTCACTGCGAGATTTTTATGGTAAATGTTGTGCAAATAAATTATCAGACGTACACCTCTCTCAAATATGCCGCCACTGGTCGAAGGATCTTTGTAAAACACCAGGGTGCTACAGAGAGACCGAAAGGTAGCCACACAAATTTCCACAATCTCCTCCTCCACTGGAACTGCAAAAACCTTTGATTCTCCCAAATCATAGAGACAAACTAATTATAAAAATAATTAGGACCTGGCCGGCTAGGCCTAAAACTACAACAAACTGCCCAAGACAGGGAAAAGACTTACAAACGTACATTTTCAAACTCCTGGTACACAAAAGTTGATTGGCTTACAGGGTACACTTCAACAAATTCTCTGTCTGCTTCCCCTGTTTGGTGGTCACTATCCATGGACAAAAAAAGGAGTAACCGACTTGAAGCATTTGTCGGATAAAAAAAAAGAAGCACGGACACTCAAGAATCCATATGGAAAACCTGACAAGACTGTGAATGCTAGGAGACACACCCATTGAAGTCCACATAAGTGATGTCTACCGAAAAGCAATACAGAAGCACAATGAAGCAGTGGATAGGAATAGACACATACTGTTAAAAATAATTGATTGTGTTTGTTTATGTGGTGCTTTTGAACTGGCCTTGCAAGGGCATGATGAATCTGAAAGTTCCTCAAATCCAGGTAATGTTATGTTCTCTTATGTTATAGGGGATTTGTAGAGCACATGGCTGCCAAAAAGCGCTAGGCATAAAACACAGTAGAAGCAAGCAGAGCGGAGATTAGCCGAACTCGTGGAACAGCCATGTTTTCAATTTTTTCCTGAAGGTTGCTTCTGAAGCTATGAATTTGACCTCCCGCGGAAGTGAATTCCATAGCTTGGGAGCCAGGTGGGAAAAGGCTCTTCCACCCCATCTGGCCCTTTTTATTCTGGTAGTTTTTAACAGGCGCTCGGCGCCTGACCTCAGGCATCTATTGGGGAGGTATAAGCCTACCAGATTTCTGGCTCAGTGTGTTAGGCAGAGTGCTTTAAATTTCACTCTTGCCTCAATCGGGAGCCAATGTACATTTCTACGATACTTTCTCACTGATTCCTGAATTGGGGTTTGACACAGAAGTCTGACTGCTGCGTTCTGGACGACGTGTAACTTCTTGATAACATATTTAGGTGTGCCCAGAAAGAGCGAGTTACCATAATCCAAACGTGATGTATAACCGTTTTTAGGTCTATCGTAAGCATTTGACCTCATGTATACTTTAGTATACTTCTCTGTGTGGGCATAAAGCCATCCCCATGTTTTGATTGGTTTGTTTGTGTCTTTTAAAAAAACTTGTTTGCGAGTGGTCAGTTCTACCTCTTTGTCCCTCCTTTTCTCTTCTGTCCCTCCCAGGCAGCAGGGACTAAGTACTGTCTCATTCCACTATGGTTCTTTGTATGTTCTGTGGGGCACTATTGTTTTGATTGGTTTCCTGTTCTCTTACTGTTTGGCTGTGTTCAGCTTTGGCGCTATAGCGGTTTACATGTAAATATAATATTTCTCCCTGCCACAGTTTAGTTAGTGCTGCCTCCTCTGCCGTTACATCAGCTGCACCTCTTTGTCATACTGGGTACAGGCTAAACAGTTCACGAGTTTGAGAGATGGGGCAACACTCCAAGGAAACCGGTTCAGTTCTCTGCCAAGGGAGGCTCTCATCCCCGCCTGCCATAAAATAAACTGCAAATTGTCATTGAAGATGGAAGCACGGAGCCTGGGCGGATTAAGGCAGCAGAGCAGGGAGGTGAGAGCCCCGGGATTGGCAGTGGCTGGACTGAGCCTATCTCAGCATGGCAGGTTTACAGCAAGAATCGTGTGGCTTACAAGAAGTGTGGCAGGCAAGATTGCAGGGTGTGCTCTCTCATGCGCAGACACTCACTTTAGATGGGAAACTTCTGAATTTTATAGCCCAACAACTAGAAAATGTTACCTTTCTGGACATATTTGAAGCCTTGTGTTTAAAGCACGTTATGCTTTGCTAAAGATTGTATGGTGGGGTTTCTCATCTTTCTGCTCACGGGAGAGAGGTGTGCTTCACTACTCGGGACTCGGCGATTTATTGACCATCGCACAGCACAAATATGTCCCTCCTCCCGTCTGACTTTAGTTTGCCTGCCTCTGCTCGTGTTTTCGCAGGCTTGTTATGGTTGCTGTCCTTTCCAACCACCCGTAAATCTTTAACAAGCATTTGCAATGCAATAGGTCTCGCATTTGCGAGGCTTTGAGCTATTGGCATTGTTAATTGACAATGCCTTTTATTTATATGTTAGTTTTTAAAACATAAATAAAATGCATTGTTATTTACAATGTGAGACCTATTGCATTGCAAATGCTTATTATGAGCTTAGTGGGGGCTGGGTGAAGCCGCGCACGTCCAGCCTCTCTAGGCAGAAACCAGGAAAGGGGGATTTGTGGTAGGAGCGATTAAGCGGTCTTTGGAGCCAGAGAAGGGCTGCAGCTGTTTTTTCTAGTTCCCCCTATTTGTCCCAACTGTGTGTGCCGGAGCATGGGGAGGGAGAGTTCTGCTCTGCCTAGCCCAGTGCTCTATGGCCAGAGGTAGGCATGGGAAGGGAGCTCAGTTGGGCTTGCTGTTTCTGGAGGCTGAGCTTGGAGGAGGGGGCGAGAGGTCCGGGTGACTTCTGCTGGTTGCAAGGCTTCTTCCTATGAACCCATGGAGGGGAGAACATGAACGAAATGCTATATTTCCAGGCTAAGGAGCAGCTGCTTGGAAAGTGAAAGCGGCCATGGTGCGCTGAATGCTGCAGGAAAGCATGTCGTGCCTGTAGTAGGCGAAAAATATGAAATAAGCTAGTGCTATGGTTTTAGCAATTTTATGTTTATTAGAGATACATGTATAGTATGTACTATATAAAAGTAATGTAATTAACGTAGATGTGAACATATCTGTTAGGTACATGCTTTATTGCATTAGTAATAGGTTAAAGCTGCTCAACAATTTCAGTAATGCATCCATTTGAAAATAGTACATTAAATGTAATAGGTAAATGTGGCATTAAAGCATCTCCAAAATAGTCAACGTCAGTACTTATGTTTAAAAAGTCCATTAGGATAGTATTATTGACGTCCATTGATTGAAAATGTTCCGTGTTTTGGACTTGTGCTGTTATTGTACTTAGTTCCTGGTTTTTTTCCAATCCATATATAGTTATTATTCTTTTTTCTTTTGGTGGTTTAATGACCTGTGAAGCAAAGAAATATAGAAATTATTAAATGTAGCAGGTAGCATTGTATTTTGTAAAGTTGTTGTATTTTTTATAAGTTGTACTTACTTGAAGTTGTATATGTCGAGTTGTATTTAATATTTTTGTTCATTAAACTCATGTACAGTTAGATGAGTTATTTTTACTTAGTTTCCAATTTGTATTGGAAAGTCTGTTGCTTCTCTCCATAAAGTAATTTTTACTGAGTCTGTGGTATCATTTAATGTGATGGATTTCAATTTTGTTTCTTGCCCTCCAATAAATAGTGTTTTAGTTGTTTCTTCCTGCAATATAACAAATGTGTTATTTTTGATGGTGATTTTTAATAACAATGAAATTTTTTATTCTTGGTAATACATTGTGAATTTATTTTGGAAAATTGTACTGGGATATTAGTATATCCATAAAAGTAAAAGGTGCAACAATATATGGGAGTACACATATGTATCACTTATAAAAACATTAATGTAAATCGTATATAAGAAAACATGCAAAGAAAAGTAGAAAAAGAATGAATTAAAAGGCCTATAAATGTATTAGGTGTTTGATCCATTAGGACTGTTGTTGGCATAAAATACAGTGGGAACCGTCTTGTTTCTTAATTTTGCGGATATTATTAGTGAGTTGATGAGAGATTTATGAAAATCATTTAGATATAGTATAAAAAGTAGTGAGCTGAGATATAGTTTTGCCTTATCCCTTATTTCCGTAGAGTAGAGATTTATATAGTGCAGTGGTGTAGAGTGGCATAGAGTGCACTGGTGTAGAATGCAGTGGCATTGAGTAGATTGGTGTAGATAACAGTGGTGGAGAGTAGAATAGAGGGGCATAGAGTGCAGTGACACATAGTAGAATACATATTGCAATTATAGAGAACATTTTCTGAATTGAATTTATTATTAAATTTGCACTTATATACAGTTCTAAAGATAAAAGTTCACAGGGCACCAACGTTAACGATATATATCAACCAACAAAACAGTCCTCAGCGGGGGGCGCACAAACCAGCTGGTGCGCACGGCGAAAACAGGACCAGTTTTCGCATTAATATTCTTCATCAAATAGAAAAAATACGTGGCACTCTCCTTGAATCTTTAAGTTCTTTATTCAAAACATCACTCTCCTCTTTCCCTACGCGTTTCGACCTTCGCGGTCTTGATCACGGCAGTAAACAAAGCCCTATGTTTATTTTCACCATTTATACTCAGTCTCCACGTTGCCCATTAGGAGGCATTATGGGACTGGTAGTTTTTCAAATACAATTTCAATTATACAATCATTGAAAATCATACATGTGACGCACTGGCGATCCCAATCATAACCCCAGTAGTTGAAGAGACAATATTGTGGCTTATGATGACCATTAGATTATATCATGTCGTATATTTTACAGATTTGACTTGTTCGCTCTTATTCACGCTATCTATTGGTGTGAAGATGTCAACGTATAGTATGGTGACGCCTGTGAAATTATATTCACATTGGTAGGGCAAGCAAATCATCCATGTCTAATGCTGTATTAGTGAATACTCAAAAGACATTTTAATATGTTAAAAAAAAAAAAATTTAAAGAAATTTTTTACGACATGTCTCGACCTTAGTGGGCTGAGTGCCCATTAGTCATCATACTCTTTGTTCATCTTTATACTACTCTCAGGCATATCATGGCTATCAACACTGCACTATCACATAACATTTTTTACTACTGTTACTTTCAGATCCACGATAAGACACTGATCTTTCAGAATTTCGTCCACATTTCTATTCAGAACAATATTATATTTAACTCAGTGTCATATTCGTGCAGTTAATCGTAGCAGGGCGTCACATCAGCTCACAAGTTCATAGTTCAGTCTGTCATAGATGGATGTGCATCTCTTCATCCCCGTTGAGCCCCAACAGGATCTTGGTTTTGAACCGGATTATTGATTTCGATTCAAGATGTCTCAGTTTCAACACTGTTACCACCTCTCTCATGTGGTGGTACGCTGGCCAATCCTGAGTAATGTATGTCCATCCATGTTTTTCCGTTGTGTGTACCCATGTGTTTGGCAATAGCATAGGTTGGATCATGGTTTTGTATTGCCCTTATGTGCTCCAATATTCGCTTTTTCAGTGGGCAAATGGTACTACCTATGTACCTCTTACCACAGAAACATTCAATCAGGTAAACCACAAACGAAGACTCACAAGTGATTGATTTGTTGATGTTAAACATTTTCCCTCGTGGATCCTTGATGGACTTGAGATTTCTTCCAAACTTGCAAGCCTTACAGCTGGCACACTTACCAAACCCTCTTTGTCTGCTTTTCAACCATGTTCCTGGTTTCTTTTATTCAAAGTGACTGTTGACAAGTGTATCTGATAGAGAGGGTGCCTTCCTATAGGATATTAGTGGACGCTCCCCTATCTTAGTCCCAATGTCCACATCTTTCTTCAAGACATTCCAGTACTTGTTGAGGATCTTTGTATCTTGAAGCTCTCCTTGCTGTACGTAAGTATGAGTCGTGGTGTGCCATCCTTTGTGTTTCCAGCTTGCTTTTCCTTTTGTTTCTGTTTATTAATGTCTGTTCCCTGGTCAATGCTCTTGCTTTTTCTTCACCTCTTTGATGTCGCTATATTTGTATCCTCTTTTCAGGAAGCGTTGTTTAGTTTCTGCAAATTTGGCTTCCATTTCCTTGGGTTCCGAGCAGTTTCTCTTCATTCTTATGTATTCCCCATACGGTATACTCTTCTTAAGAGATTGGGGATGGAAACTTGAGCCATGAAGCACACTGTTTGTGGCAGTCATCTTTCTGTACACTGTTGTGTGAATTTTATTTGATTTGATGTAGACTTTTGTATCCAGAAAATCTATTTCCTTTGAGTTGATATTATGTGTGAACTTCAGACCCACTTCATTGTTGTTGAGAATTGCTAGCTATTGCAGGAACTCCGCTTCTGTTCCTCTCCATAGGAGGAACAGGTCATCTATAAAACGTAGCCAGAGTGCTACCTTGGCTGTGTATTGGTCGTTTTCTTCTCTCCAAGCTATGATCCTCTCCCATCACCCCATCATGAGGTTCGCATAGCTTGGAGAGAAGGAAACTCCCATAGCAGTTCCACAGCACTGGGAATACAGTTGTTTGTTGAACAAGAAGATGTTGTTGTTTAGGCAAAGCGCCCGTCATTTCCAATAGCATTGCGGTATGTTGTAATTCTCCTTTTGGTCTTTGTTTAAGGAAATAGGTAACTGCTGTCATTCCAACATCATGACTGATTGAAGTGTAGAGGGAGACTACATTGATTGTTACGAGTAGGAAGTCTTGCTGCCAGCTAGTTCCCATCAGGATTCGCAAGAAGTCCCCTGTGTCCTTGATGTAGGAATTCAAAGTTGGCACGAATGGAGCGATGAAGTGATCCACATATGATGCCACATTTTCGTATAGTGCTCCACAGCTAGATATTATGGGACGGCCTGGGGGCTTGTTTAAGGTCTTGTGCACCTTAGGGAGGAAGTATATGGTTGGTGTCACTGGATTTTCATTGGTGAGGAACTTGCCTTCTTCCTCACTAAGTAGTCCCATTTCACTCCAGTTTGCTATCTTATTGCTCAGTTCCATTGTCAGGTCATTGATGGGATTCTTTTTTAATACCTGGTAATGTTCTGTTTTGTTTAGTTGACGCATCGCCTCTTCGATGTAACTTTGTTTATCCAGAATGACGATATTTCCGCCTTTATCTGCTGGCTTTATCTCAATCATGATGTTATCCTTCAATGACTGTAAAGCTTTACGTTCCATTGCAGACAAATTTTCTTTTCCATTGGCGTGTTTAATATTGTCCATCATGTCTAGTTCTGCCACCACTAGATCATGGAAGGTGTCCACACGGTTGCCAGGATATAATGCTGGGCAGAATTTAGACTGGTTCTTAAAGTTAGTTGTTGGATGTTTGCCAGTGTGGATTCCCATTTCTTCCAGAATCTGTACATCTGATATTTCTGCCTCATTGCTCTCATTGGCTAATCCATACGCAACCCTCAGACTTTGTATTTCAGCAATCGTGTATTGATTCACTTGTTCTGTCATGGTTGTTTCTACAGTTCGGTTTTCTTCCCCCACTGCAGGCAGGGAATTACTGAAGAATTTCTTCAATTTAAGTTTCCGTATGTATTTATACATGTCTATTCTGGTTTCCACATTATCATGATGTCTCTCGGGACAAAATGTCAGTCCTTTGTTTAATAGGCTTTGTTCTGCATCTGTTAGTACATATTTGGACAAGTTGATGATCAGGTTAGGCTCCTTTACTTTCTGTGTACTATTGGTTATTTCTTGAGTAAGGTGCGATTGCGCAATTGATATGCCTTTGTTCTTTCCTGATCCTCTCCTTGTCTTGCGCCTTCTTCTCTGCTGCCCATCACTCCTCCTCCTCTTCCCCTGGTACGTCCGGTTCCGTGTCCTCTGTCCCTTGTTTTCGGATTCCGTTGGTCTTCATAGAGCAACTTCATTTCGTCTAAAAAAGAAGTGTCGTGCTGCTGATGTTCTTGATTCTCCCTCGCTGAGGTCCGACTCCGAATCGCTTTGTGTGGTATATGGTGATTCCTGTACAGATTGTTTCTTCATGTGCAACTGCTGTTTCAATGTATCAAATCGCTTTGCGAATGTTAAAATCGTTCCATACTCTTAGTCACATTCATCCCTCCTAAATTTACGCTGCTTCCGCTCTTCAACTTCACTTTCATATTTGTCCAGGTTGCGGTCCATGTCAGCTCTTAGTTTTTTCAAGGTCTCACTCTCCTGAGTTAATGCTTGAATCTGTGATTCAATTTCTGCGATGTTGAGATGCAGTTCTTCCACATTCCGTTTGGCGCATTTGATGATAATTAGCATCATTGTACGTGAACAATCCATGTTGTTTTTCCCCCATTCTTCCAGCATTTCAGGCCTGGTATCTGGGTGGTTCGGTAGGGTAAAGATGCGTAGCCCTCTTGGTACTCTTCCACACTCTACATACTTTTCAAGTGTTATAATTTCCCAACTCTTGGAAATCTCCTTTCGTAACAATCTCTCTAATTGTATAAACAGCTGCTTTGTTGTCTTCACGCCTGTATTTACAGATTTCCCTTCATCCGGTTTGTTCAGAGCACTCGGATTGCCTTTTTGAAACATGGTTTCCGCTTTTTGCAACCGTTTCGCGGCCCTTTCTTCCATCACGATGGTGGTTAAGTATCAGTAAGCTTTAATTCCTTCTTTTATTTTCTCTGCATACTCCGAGACACTTGATCCCAGAATATTTTAATGGACTTGCTTGCTCTTCCGGGAGGCAGAGAATTCAATTGCTGATGAAGAATTAACAGTTCGCTCGACATTTTAGTTTTGCACTTCAAGGTAGTGTGTGACTCATCTAGTCTGATGCCGCTCCAAGCAGACCGTCTGCATGAAGCCGTTACACTCGCTGCTGCACATTAGCTGGTAACCTTCTCATTATAATTCCTTTCACACTCTTACCTGGGAGTCTCCCGGTCGTGACAGCGTCCTCCGACCCCACACGCCGACGCTCAACCTGGCATTATTTGGAAGGTTACACTCCTCGTATCTCACTCTGCCAGAAGGATGTCGTGTAGTGTCTCGGCTGGCTTTCACCGAAATCTCCTCGCACTGTAATTTGATTCAGCGACCCCAGTTTATTGCACATCACTTGTTGTCCTCCACTCTTCACAAAAGGCAGTGTGGTTGTGCCGGGCGCTCCCCCGTGTAAAAATTTCAACCAACAAAACAGTCCTCAGCGGGGGGCGCACAAACCAGCTGGTGTGCACGGCGAAAACAGGACCAGTTTCCGCATTAATATTCTTCATTAAATTGAAATAATACGTGGCACTCTCCTTGAATCTTTAAGTTCTTTATTCAAAACATCACTCTGCTCTTTCCCTACGCGTTTCGACTGTCGCGGTCTTGATAACTGCAGTAAACAAAGTCCTATGTTTATTTTCACCATTTATACTCCGTCTCCACGTTGCCCATTAGGAGGCATTATGGGACTGGTAGTTTTTCAAATACAATTTCAATTATACAATCATTGAAAATCATACATGTGACGCACTGGCGATCCCAATCATAACCCAGTAGTTGAAGAGACAATATTGTGGCTTATGATGACCATTAGATTATATCATGTCGTATATTTTACAGATTTGACTTGTTCTCCTCTTATCCACGCTATCTATGAATATATATATGTGTATATATATATATATATATATATATATGTGTATATTATCTACTGGCAGTCGCCAGTAGATAGTTATAGTTAGGACCTATTATCCATAGGAAATCCGCAACATTCTATTTGAAATAACGTTGGCGCCGGTTGACGAATCTTCGCGAAAGCTTCCAACTTGTTGGGGCGCTCCGGTCCGCTCCTATCCTGAAAGTCTCGGGGTGATACGTCAAGCGGGAGCCGAGAAAAAAGGGGGGGTCCCAAAACACGTTTTCCCCATTCATTTTTCCATAGGAACCTTTAGTCGCAGCTACAGCCCGAACTGCTGAACGAAATTACACCAAATTTGGCAAAGAGGTAGCCCTTGGTTCAGTGTCGTGCCTTTTGCTTAAATGGTGTAAATCCGTTCAGTAGTTTGAGAAAATCACAAGTAAAGTCACATATATATCTATGGCAAAGTAGGGTCCGCGTACCCTGAGCGCACCCTGCGCGCACCGTCCCGATCACGAGCTGCATGCTAATTGGCTGTCAACATTCCGAATCAGGAAGTGTTGGCAGCCATTTTGTGCCTAACAAGTGCGCAAAACGCACAAAGGGGGCAGGGTAGAAACACCCTGACCCCTAGGCCTGCTCAGGGGTCCCACAAGGACCCCTGGGCAGAAAAAGCATTTAAAAAAAAAAAAAAAAAATCGGCAGGATGCGCGGATCCTGCCGGAAAAAGAATCGAAGCGCGGTCTCCCGCGCTCGATGCAAATTTGCCCCGGGTGGCCCAAGTCCCGGGGGCATGCGAGGGTGGGTTTATTGTTTATGGGGGGCCTCTAAGGCCCCCAGGGACCACCACCCCGGGGCTTTATATAAAAATTGATGGCGGGAGGGCTGTGCGCCCTCCCGCTGCCCTGGGGACCGCCACCCCCGGGGCTGTTTTTTTTTTTTATTTTAAAAACGTGTGGGGGGGGCTCCAGCCCACCCACACGCCCCGGGACCGCCACCTCCCGGGCACTAAAGATTTAAATATGGGGGTCCGTCACGGACCTCAGAGCCCCGGGACCACCACCTCCCGGGGCTTTGAACAAGTTGGGAGGGGGCTGCGTGGCCCCCTCCTGGAGCCAGTGATGGCCCTGGGGACCACCACCCCCAGGGCCGGCTCCTGCAGTGTCCCGGGTGCCTACCCCAGGACACTGTAGTTTGCTATGACAGGACGGGAGCATCGCGGCTCCGTCCTGTCATAACAGTCTTGGTTTGCATTTTGAAAGAGAGAGCAGGAAACCTGCTCTCTCTTTCAAAATGCAAACTCAATTGCTTTTCCACACGGGGAGCAGCATGTTAGCTGCTCCCCATGTGGAAAGCAATGCCGGCTCCCGCAGGAGGCGGGGAGCCGGCTGGGACTGTGGGGATTGGGGACCCCCCACAGTCTCCAACGAGAGGCCGGGGATGGGGTCCCCGGGGCCATAAGTGGCCCGGGAGGGGGCCACGCAGCCCCCTCCCCAATTAAAAATAAATAAATAAATTAAAAAAGGGCAAGGCCGGCCCCGGGGATGGGGTCCCAAGGGCCTTAAATGGCCTGAGGAGGGGGCCACGCAGCCCCCTCCAAATATTTTTTTTAAATTTAAAAGAGGGCATGCCCCGGGGATGGGGTCCCCGGGCCAATAGAGGCCCAGGAAGGGGGCCACGCGGCCCCCTTCCCGTTTTTAATGCTCAGGCCCCGGGAATGGGGTCCCCGGGGCCAAAGTGGCCGAGGAAGGGGGCCACGCAGCCCCCTCCCATAAAAAAGGAAGAAAAAAAACTGCATCGTGCCGGAGGTCCCGCCCCTCCCTGCAGCAGTGTGCAAACGCGCCTCCTGGCGCGTTTTAAGAAGGGAAGTAATTCCCCTTGAATACTGGGGGTCCCTGGGGCCAACTAGCCCACCAGGAACCTCCAGTATGCGCCAGGGGCTGTGTTGCAGAGAGGTGTACAGAGGCCACGCCCCTTATACACCTCTCTGCAACGCAGCTTTGTGGCGCTTTTGGAGGTACATGGTGGACTAGTTCGACTCCAGGGACCCTCAGGATTCAAGGGGACTTAATCCCCCAACTTAAAACGCGCCACGGGCGCGTTTGCACAGTGGTGAAGGGAGGGGCGGGGCTTCAGGTGACATGTGTGCAAACAGGCCCTGTGGCACATTTTAAGATGGGGAATTAAATCCCTTCAATCCTGAGGGTCCCTGGGGCCAACTAGCCCACCAGGTACGTCCAGAAAGCGCCACAGAGCTGCGTTGCAGAGAGGTGTAAAAGGGGCGTGGCCTCTGAACACCTCTCTGCAACGCAGCTCCCTGGTGCATCCTGGAGGTACAGGGTGGGCTAGTTGGACCTCAGGGACCCTCATGATTCAAGGGGACTTAATCCCCCAACTTAAAACGCGCCCCGGGGCGTGTTTGCAGACATGTCACCTCAGGCCCCACCCCCTTCCTTCACCATTGCGCAAATAATCCTCTAAAATCAGCCGAACTACGAATTCCGATTTACTCACCTGTTATCAGGAGAGACCTCAGTGCTGCATCTTTGAGCCCAGTACTGATCCTGAAAAGTAATTCTGACCCTACCGTACTTACCAGTAACTTGTATTTCCTTCCATAGGCTAACATTGACTGGTTTCACTTGGAAATTCTTCTGTGTGGAGTTTTGGAACTTTATAATATTCCTCTAAAATCAGCCGAACTACGAATTCCGATTTACTCACCTGTTATCAGGAGAGACCTCAGTGCTGCATCTTTTAGCCCAGCACTGACCCTGAAAAGTAATTCTAACCGTACTTACCAGTAACTTGTATTTCCTTCCATAGGAATCCATTGTCTGGTTTTCAGCAGAAAAGTTTCAAAGTGTCGATTTTCACAAACTACAAATATTCCTTAAAAATTGCCTGAATGACTTAAATGCATTCTTTCAACTATTTACAGGAGATGCACCAGTGCTGGATCCAGGATCCACCACTGAGTAAGAAAAAGTAACGATAACACTACTTACCTGCTAAGTGAATTTCCTCCCATAGGATAACATTGGTGATTCTATGTGAAAAAGTTTCTAAGTGTCAACTTTTAAAATACAATAATGTTCCTTAAAAATCACTACTGTAACCAAAACGCTTTTACTCAACTGTTTACAGGAGATGTCCCAGGACTGAGTCTAGGATCCAGTCCTGTGGTTAGAAAAGTAATCCATAAAGTAACTAATTGCATTTAACTAGAAATTCCCATTGAGCTCAATGTTGCATTGTGTTTGAAATTGTGTTGCCCATTGCAACAACTGTAACTACTGTACTTAAAAGTCTATTGCCTATTTGCAAAGTATTTAAACTAAAGTAATTCATTCTGAGAAAGTATATTTTGTAATGTAATGTATAATGTAATTACAATGTAATTTAAAAAATAAAATATCTAAAAATAAATAGTTTAAAAAATGTAGTAAATCAGTATCAAAAAATAAATATAACAATTTATACATTTAAAAATTGTCATTTAAAAAACCTTTGAAATTCACTGACAAAAACCATAGGTTTCAGACATGTTATAGTTAGGAATTAGCATTTAAAAACCTTTGAAATTCACTGACAAAAACCATAGGTTTCACGCACGTTATAGTTAGAAATTTGCATTTAAAAAACCTTAGAAATTCACTGAAAAAAACCATAGGTTTCAGACACGTTATAGTTAGAAATTAGCATTTAAAAAACCTTTGAAATTCACTGAAAAAACCATAGGTTTCACGCACGTTATAGTTAGAAATTAGCATTTAAAAAACCTTTGAAATTCACTGAAAAAACCATAGGTTTTATGGACAGTTATAGTTAGTTGGACATTGCACTCGTACAAAACCCGTGAAATTCCCCGTTATAGTTAGTTCAGCTAACTATAACTCGCGCCCCACAATGCACTGCTGATGACGTCACATATTACATCACTCATGACATGGTCAGTGACATCACTCATGACATCTCAAATGACATCACTCATGACATCATCTATGTGATAATCTGATGCACCTCCTCACACCTTAATATAACCTTTCATACACCCACTCTAAATTACAGACTGCCATTCGCAAAACCATAGACACTCCAACACCAATAACTACATACCCACTCACTGATTCTTAGGTCTACACACACATCCACTCACTCACCCGTACAGTCACTCATACTTACAGTCACTCTGTACAGGATTATCATATGCACTCCTACACCTATATAAACACTCACTCACTGCCACTCATCCATAGAAGTACTCACACACCTAGGCAGTCATGCAAAAAATTAATCACACACCCATTTACTCACCTATACAGTTATACACACACCAGCTCACTTACTCATACAAATACTAGCACATTCTTTCGCTCTTATACAATAACTGATACAAGCACACATGCATCCATGCAGCCACTCTCACAATCACACACTCACTTATAGCCATTTAAATACTCTAACACACATATATACTGCCTTTTACATATGTAGTTACTCGCACATGTACCACTGAGATATACATTCACTCACTAACACACCCATACACACACTCACCCACCCAAGCAGTCCATCACAGATGCACTCTTGAAATCATGCACCCAGTGAATCACCCACTCACACATCTATGTACAGAGTCACACACACCCCACCCACACAAACACTCAGGCAGCCATACAGATACTCTGTGAACCAATCAATAACCTATATAGACACTCATGTAGCTATTCGCAAATCCATGCATCCACTTACACACCAACAAACAGACGTATACGGACATTCACACAGTTTAGTCACTAACCCATGCATTCAGTAAGATACGTTTAATCACTCACTTGTAGAGTCAGTCACGCACGTACTAAATCATCCATTTAGACACTTATACACCCACTCATTCTGCAATACGCCTTTCCCTATATATATTAAACATATTTAAACTTTACAGAAACACACAGTCACTGGATGATGTCATCAGTGATGTCACTGACCATGTCATGAGTGATGTAATATGTGACGTCATCAGCAGTGCATTGCGGGGGCATGAGTTATAGTTAGCTGAACTAACTAACGGGGGAATTTCACGGGTTTTGTACGAGTGCAATGTCCAACTAACTATAACTGTCCATAAAACCTATGGTTTTTTCAGTGAATATATATATATATATATATATATATATATATATATATATATATATATATATATATATATATATATATATTTTAGGCACTGAGGTCACCGCACCACTCGTCCTGGGTGCTGTCGCCGTGGTGGTGAGCCGCAATATATTTCTCCACAATGGCGCAATAGGGCCACAAACAGACGCACTCATGGGTTGATTCTTGATGGTTTCTTTATTGTGCGGACCCCTCCCCCGCACCGACAGATGCGTTTCGGCGTAGAAGCCTTTTTCAATGTCGGTGTTCTCAAACCATTCTCTGGTTTAAGTACAAACCCATTGGTGCATGTGATAACATAAATAAAATAGAAAACGGTTTTCCTAGCCTTAATTCATGGCGGCCATCTTATAACGTGCAAAAACAAGTAAGTTACTACTCAATAGTGATAAACAATAAGTTATTTACAAAAGCGGGGATAGCCATATCTTTCGTGCAAGTTAATATTAACTTCTGATTGAAGAATATATGCATAATTCATCATTGCAAAAATGCACTGAAAACAATACATACAAAAATTTAAAAATGTATATATCTCCTCAGAATTGTGCCCTGAATGGGCCTTTTTTTTTTACCATGTTCCTCTTCAATTTGCTGAAATGATTATCTCAGTTTCAATCCCACATTATTACCCAAAACCGTTTTCACATTGATCCATTAGTTTCAGAAAAGGAGCTACATATTTCCCTGTACCACCAGCATGTATTGCTAATATCTTGAAATAGTAGTTACACAATATACCAAAATTAACTGTAGCAAATGCCTGGATCTAATGTTTAGGGTTTTTATTTTCAAGGTGTGGGGCGGAAGTTGTGGGGTGGAACTAGAGGCAGCTGGAAAAATTGCGAGGTGCAGAAATGATATATTCCTCAAAATCCTGTAACAGTTTGCGATGACATGATTAAGATGATTAGATATTTAGTCTAGATGAACCGACATCTCTTCATCCCCATTCAGACCCTCGGGGGCCATCGTTTGGAGTTTGGTAATATATCTAGACGAACAGGATTACCTAACGGGCAGAATACTCACGTTCGCATGTAAATATGATGTTCCCAGGAAGAAGATGGGCCAACAAGGAGGGCCAATACATACAACCATGGATACGTCAGAATCCGAAGTAGAAACTTCGGAAAGTGAACAATCTACAGGAATGGATGAACTGCCAGGTACAAGTGAACCAGGGTATTTTCGGGAGTACAAACTTATGCGAGAGATAAGACAAAGACCAGCACCGAGAACCCACCCCCCACAACATCAGTCAAGAAACGCAAAACAAGGCGGGGACAGAAAGGAAGGGGGAGAAGAACCCATCCAGAGAGTCACACGCAGCCGAGGGAAGTGGTAACCCATCAAAATACCATGACAATCATCAACCTGTCCAAAAGAATTCTAACACCAGATGAAATCAAGGTGTTACAATATGGTTTAACGTTTTGCCCTACAATGGAACCGGATTATACACAGATCAGGATTGATCTCTTTAAATATATTCGTAAGCTGAAGCTGCAGAAAATCCATCTGCTCCATCCAAGCACAACACCGGCAAGCTTGGCAGACATAAGAACAGACTCGGACCTGCTTACCGGACATGACTTAGAGACATTGGGAGTCTTATTATCCTTGGAAGTCAACAGTACGAGTGGGGAACATAGGGCCATATGTATCAAAGGATACATTAGCGATTCTCAAATAGCGATTTTTAGAGAATCGCTATTTGAGAATCGTAAAACGCTATGTATGTAGGATTTGCAATAATTTTTGCGAATCCTACATATTCCTTAATAGCGAATCACAAATTGTGATTCGCAATTAAGGAATACCTCCCCATTCATTCCTATGGGCCTAGAGGCCCATAGGAATGAATGGGAAGACACTCAATTTGCGATTCCCAATTAGAGAATCGCAAATTGCGAATGCAATTTCAAGGGTGCCAGGGTGTCAAAAGGACACCCTGTTGCACCCCTGAAATGAGCATGGGTGCAGATGTGGCGCACATACATGCCCTAAGGGCATGTATGTGAGTCACATGGAACTTTGAAAAATGCAAAAAAGTGCATTTTTCAAAGAAATCGCAAATTACCACCAACTTGAAGTTGGTGGTAATTTGCGATTCCTTAAGTCCAAATTGCACTTTTTCTGTGCTTCTTGCATTGCATTTAAGGAATCGCAATTTGCGATTCCTTAAATGCAATCGCAAAATATGCGATTCCTTATTTTGCGAGGGGTGTTTTGGGTCATACATTGGACACTGCAATTTTGCGATTGCAAACGCCGAAATTCTGCGAATTTCGGCGTTTGCGATCCCAAAATTGCCTTCATACATATGGCCCATAATACCCAAGAAAATCTAGAGAGCCATGTGAGAGAAATGGGGATTACCCAAGTTGGAGGGAGAAGTCAACTAAAATTGAAGTCTAGAACCATACCGAAGACTCCGCCTGATGCAATAGATGTCTTCAATGAGGCCATCATCACGGACCTGAAAAATCTTATGGATAATAAGAACCAAGACAAACAACAATATAATCTCACCAGAAAAGAATGGGAACTGTTACAAGATCTAAAGAAAGATGACACCTTCATTTTTAAACCCTCCGACACAGGAGGAAACATCGTTGTCTTAGATAAGGAACATTACCATAGGGAAGCTAAGAGACAGTTGGATGATCTGGAATGCTATATCCCTATACAAAAATCAGAATACCTGGCTTGCATCCAAACTTTCCATCGATTTCTCTCACAATTGGAAGAGGAGGGAATGATAACCCATGATGAGTATCTTTTTCTGTATTGTGAGAACCCTGTTCTTCCTACATTCTACCATCTTCCTAAAGTCCATAAAGACCTAACAAATCCCCCCTGGGAGACCAATTGTGGCATCTATTCAAAGTCTCCTAGAGAACACCTTAATTTATATTGATTTGTTTTTATCACCAATGGTTAGGGATTTGGCATCATACGTACAAGATTCGCAGGACTTTTTAAGACTGATTGAGGGAATAGTGATGGAAGAAGACATGATGTTGATCACGTTAGACATTACAAGTCTATACACATGTATTCAACACACTCAGGGTCTGCATGCGATTAAGTGGTTCTTAGAGAAAAGGCCATTGAAATTCCAGCAACATAAGCAGATGCTCCACGACATGACGAAGTTCTGCCTAGAAAACAATATTTTTATATTCTCAGGGCAGTTATACAAACAGCAACGGAGGGGACTGCGATGGGCACGTGCTTGGCCCCCAGCTATGCGAATCTCTTTGTTGGCTGGTGGGAGAAGCACGTGGCCTGGGCAGAGAGTAATGAAAAATGGGTTGACAGTATTGCACTATGGGCGAGGTACATGGACGACTTGTTTGTCATTTGGTGAGGCGACCGCTCCTCGGCTGAGGAGTATGTCAAATCGCTGAATGACAATGAGTTGAATTTATTTTTTACAGCCACCATCAGTAGCGAGGCAGTCTGCTACTTGGACTTAGAGGTGTATATTGAAAAGAGCAGACTTTTAACTAGACTGTACAGGAAACCCACATCGGGGAATTCGATCCTCCATGCAGGGAGTCACCACCCAAGGAGCTTAATCTCCAACATTCCATACGGGGAACTATTGCGAATGAAACACAATTGTACAAAAGAAGCCAAATACCAACAGGCTAAGACAGGGGCGTTTGAACGCTTCACAGCAAGAGGCTATTCCATTAATGGCCTCCGCTCTGTGGAAGCAAAAGTAAACACAGTGCCTAGGGCACAACTATTAGTGGCAAAGAATAGGAAGACCAGAGACCATGAAAAGAAAAAAGAACCAGTCAGGATGATCACATAATTTAACAGTAGATCTGCCCAAATCATGCAGATCTTCAAGAAAAATTGGAAGATCTTACAAACGGATCAGGTCCTGCGCAGAGATCTTCCACCTAGACCCATGATCACCTATAGAAGAGGCAAATCTATGGGTGACCATCTAGTGCACAGCCACTTCCAATCTATGCCCCTGAGAAAAGATCCAATTACCAGGTTTTTTCCCCTGCATGCGGTGCAAAGCATGTAAATATAGCAAAAAAGTCTCGAGCTATAGGATAAATAACAAAGGCCCAAATAAGATGTGGAAGATCAACTTGCTCTATAACTGCAATTCGGAATATACCGTTTATTGCTTGGTATGTCCTTGCAATAAGCGATATATTGGCAGCACGATCCATCCTGCAAAGAAGCGGATTTTGGAACATATGCGGGCGATCAGTCATAAGGATAACTACCCGATCGCCCGCCACTTTGAGGAAGTCCATCAGAGCAATAGAGACTTATTAAGTTTCTTTTGTTTAGACCAAGTACCCAAGAACGAGAGGGGGCGAGACAGGACCAAAAAACTACGAATCTTGGAGTCTAGATATATTATCAAACTCCAAACGATGGACCCCAAAGGTCTGAATGGGGATGAAGAGATGTGGATTCATCTAGACTAAATATCTAATCATCTTAATCATGTCATCGCAAACTGTTACAGGATTTTGAGGAATATATCATTTCTGCACCTCACAATTTTTCCAGATGCCTCTAGTTCCACCCTACAACTTCCACCCCACACCTTGAAAATAAAGACCCTAAACATTAGATCCAGGCATTTGCTACAGTTAATTTTTGTCAGGGCCTATCCGGGACTATGTGGGGAACACAGTCAGGGACTTGGGTAAGGACTGGGAACAGGGTAGATAACAAACACAGAGAGGAGTACAGCGCTGCCCCTGATCACACAGGAAGACAGAGGAGAAAAGGGATCCAAAGGGGAAGCCTGTAGAGGTGAACAAGAAGGGTGAGACTCAGAAAAGAAGGGCACTCATGAGGCGGCTCAGCATTCAGAATCACTAAACCCAGGACGGATGTGCAATACAATTAAACATAAAACAACATTAACAATAAAGGGGATGTGTGGGGTAAAGCACTCAGGAGCTCCACACGGTAAGACTGAAGCTCAGTAAGTTCCTTACCCACAATTGCTGTTACAGACACCAACTGGAAATACCCACATATAGGATATTTATACAAAGGCAGGGTCTGTGGAGCTTATACCTATGGTGATGTTATAACAGTAACTCAAAGACAATACTCACAGTGAACAAGAAACACCACCTAGGTAGTCAGCTGTGCCCACGGATCCTGGCGATCAAACAGGAACACGCAAGGCAGTAACAGCAAAGGGGTAGAACTAAACACAAGCACAATAGACAAGGAGCTAGCAAGGAGGAGTGCTTAACAGAAAAGGAAGGAAATCACAGGGCACACTTGGCAGAAATCAGGTAACAAACATACAAGGTAACAGAAGTAAGACAGCAGAATAGAAAGATAGCAAACTAGAACTGGAACCAAGGAGATGGGATGAAAGGCAGGGACTGGAAAAGGATATACAGAAAGGGAGGCTACAAGGGTGTACTAGAATAGTGCAGGGTTAGGAAACCAGAAAACAAAGTAGCATAGGATGCAGAGCTGGGGCAGGAATTGAGCAAAGGCTCAGGGGTCAAAGTAGCACTACAGGTCAGGAACAAGGAAACGTAAAGGCTCAGGAATCAAGGAAGCACTGCAAGCAGTGCTGGTTCAGGAAACAGGAAAATGGCTACAGCTCAGGAAACAAGGAGTCAAGAGCGAACTACAAGCAGTGCAAGTCAGGCACAAGAAAAATAGCTATAGCTC
>CAWUFW010003733.1:1697500-1734172 GCA_963921515.1 Calotriton arnoldi | reverse complement strand
GGGATGATGGACGGAGCGTTTGAGCCAATCAAACACTCACCCCCAGTCAACTGATCTGGGTTTAATCCATCATCATTCTTTAGCTCACTCCACCACCCCAGTTCAGACATGGCCATATACAAATCAGTCTGACCCTGTGCCTCATGGGAACAGTCCAGCCCGAACTGCCAAGCCATGTCTTCCCTGGACCGGAAACAAGCATCCTAGGACCGGTTTCTGGCATTCCAGCCGTCATCAGCCAGGCTTGCTTGAATCCAGTGGCAAAGTGAGCAAGGGACCCACGTCTGGGCATACCCCGCCAACTTAGGGCGAACAAAGCGATACCAAAGGGGATGATGGACGGAGCGTTTGAGCCAATCAAACACTCACCCCCAGTCAACTGATCTGGGTTTAATCCATCATCATTCTTTAGCTCACTCCACCACCCCAGTTCAGACATGGCCATATGCAAATCAGTCTGACCCTGTGCCTCATGGGAACAGTCCAGCCCGAACTGCCAAGCCATGTCTTCCCTGGACCGGAAACAAGCATCCTAGGACCGGTTTCTGGCATTCCAGCCGTCATCAGCCAGGCTTGCTTGAATCCAGTGGCAAAGTGAGCAAGGGACCCACGTCTGGGCATACCCCCGCCAACTTAGGGCGAACAAAGCGATACAAAGGGGATGATGGACGGAGCGTTTGAGCCAATCAAACACTCACCCCCAGTCAACTGATCTGGGTTTAATCCATCATCATTCTTTAGCTCACTCCACCACCCCAGTTCAGACATGGCCATATGCAAATCAGTCTGACCCTGTGCCTCATGGGAACAGTCCAGCCCGAACTGCCAAGCCATGTCTTCCCTGGACCGGAAACAAGCATCCTAGGACCGGTTTCTGGCATTCCAGCCGTCATCAGCCAGGCTTGCTTGAATCCAGTGGCAAAGTGAGCAAGGGACCCACGTCTGGGCATACCCCCGCCAACTTAGGGCGAACAAAGCGATACAAAGGGGATGATGGACGGAGCGTTTGAGCCAATCAAACACTCACCCCCAGTCAACTGATCTGGGTTTAATCCATCATCATTCTTTAGCTCACTCCACCACCCCAGTTCAGACATGGCCATATGCAAATCAGTCTGACCCTGTGCCTCATGGGAACAGTCCAGCCCGAACTGCCAAGCCATGTCTTCCCTGGACCGGAAACAAGCATCCTAGGACCGGTTTCTGGCATTCCAGCCGTCATCAGCCAGGCTTGCTTGAATCCAGTGGCAAAGTGAGCAAGGGACCCACGTCTGGGCATACCCCGCCAACTTAGGGCGAACAAAGCGATACAAAAGGGGATGATGGACGGAGCGTTTGAGCCAATCAAACACTCACCCCCAGTCAACTGATCTGGGTTTAATCCATCATCATTCTTTAGCTCACTCCACCACCCCAGTTCAGACATGGCCATATGCAAATCAGTCTGACCCTGTGCCTCATGGGAACAGTCCAGCCCGAACTGCCAAGCCATGTCTTCCCTGGACCGGAAACAAGCATCCTAGGACCGGTTTCTGGCATTCCAGCCGTCATCAGCCAGGCTTGCTTGAATCCAGTGGCAAAGTGAGCAAGGGACCCACGTCTGGGCATACCCCGCCAACTTAGGGCGAACAAAGCGATACAAAGGGGATGATGGACGGAGCGTTTGAGCCAATCAAACACTCACCCCCAGTCAACTGATCTGGGTTTAATCCATCATCATTCTTTAGCTCACTCCACCACCCCAGTTCAGACATGGCCATATGCAAATCAGTCTGACCCTGTGCCTCATGGGAACAGTCCAGCCCGAACTGCCAAGCCATGTCTTCCCTGGACCGGAAACAAGCATCCTAGGACCGGTTTCTGGCATTCCAGCCCGTCATCAGCCAGGCTTGCTTGAATCCAGTGGCAAAGTGAGCAAGGGACCCACGTCTGGGCATACCCCCGCCAACTTAGGGCGAACAAAGCGATACAAAGGGGATGATGGACGGAGCGTTTGAGCCAATCAAACACTCACCCCCAGTCAACTGATCTGGGTTTAATCCATCATCATTCTTTAGCTCACTCCACCACCCCAGTTCAGACATGGCCATATGCAAATCAGTCTGACCCTGTGCCTCATGGGAACAGTCCAGCCCGAACTGCCAAGCCATGTCTTCCCTGGACCGGAAACAAGCATCCTAGGACCGGTTTCTGGCATTCCAGCCGTCATCAGCCAGGCTTGCTTGAATCCAGTGGCAAAGTGAGCAAGGGACCCACGTCTGGGCATACCCCGCCAACTTAGAGGCGAACAAAGCGATACCAAAGGGGATGATGGACGGAGCGTTTGAGCCAATCAAACACTCACCCCCAGTCAACTGATCTGGGTTTAATCCATCATCATTCTTTAGCTCACTCCACCACCCCAGTTCAGACATGGCCATATGCAAATCAGTCTGACCCTGTGCCTCATGGGAACAGTCCAGCCCGAACTGCCAAGCCATGTCTTCCCTGGACCGGAAACAAGCATCCTAGGACCGGTTTCTGGCATTCCAGCCGTCATCAGCCAGGCTTGCTTGAATCCAGTGGCAAAGTGAGCAAGGGACCCACGTCTGGGCATACCCCCGCCAACTTAGGGCGAACAAAGCGATACCAAAGGGGATGATGGACGGAGCGTTTGAGCAAATCAAACACTCACCCCCAGTCAACTGATCTGGGTTTAATCCATCATCATTCTTTAGCTCACTCCACCACCCCAGTTCAGACATGGCCATATGCAAATCAGTCTGACCCTGTGCCTCATGGGAACAGTCCAGCCCGAACTGCCAAGCCATGTCTTCCCTGGACCGGAAACAAGCATCCTGGGACCGGTTTCTGGCATTCCAGCCGTCATCAGCCAGGCTATGCTTGAATCCAGTGGCAAAGTGAGCAAGGGACCCACGTCTGGGCATACCCCTGCCAACTTAGGGCGAACAAAGCGATACAAAGGGGATGATGGACGGAGCGTTTGAGCCAATCAAACACTCACCCCCAGTCAACTGATCTGGGTTTAATCCATCATCATTCTTTAGCTCACTCCACCACCCCAGTTCAGACATGGCCATATGCAAATCAGTCTGACCCTGTGCCTCATGGGAACAGTCCAGCCCGAACTGCCAAGCCATGTCTTCCCTGGACCGGAAACAAGCATCCTGGGACCGGTTTCTGGCATTCACAGCCGTCATCAGCCAGGCTATGCTTGAATCCAGTGGCAAAGTGAGCAAGGGACCCACGTCTGGGCATACCCCGCCAACTTAGGGCGAACAAGCGATACAAAAGGGGATGATGGACGGAGCGTTTGAGCCAATCAAACACTCACCCCCAGTCAACTGATCTGGGTTTAATCCATCATCATTCTTTAGCTCACTCCACCACCCCAGTTCAGACATGGCCATATGCAAATCAGTCTGACCCTGTGCCTCATGGGAACAGTCCAGCCCGAACTGCCAAGCCATGTCTTCCCTGGACCGGAAACAAGCATCCTGGGACCGGTTTCTGGCATTCACAGCCGTCATCAGCCAGGCTATGCTTGAATCCAGTGGCAAAGTGAGCAAGGGACCCACGTCTGGGCATACCCTGCCAACTTAGGGCGAACAAGCGATACCAAAGGGGATGATGGACGGAGCGTTTGAGCAAATCAAACACTCACCCCCAGTCAACTGATCTGGGTTTAATCCATCATCATTCTTTAGCTCACTCCACCACCCCAGTTCAGACATGGCCATATGCAAATCAGTCTGACCCTGTGCCTCATGGGAACAGTCCAGCCCGAACTGCCAAGCCATGTCTTCCCTGGACCGGAAACAAGCATCCTGGGACCGGTTTCTGGCGTTCACAGCCGTCATCAGCCAGGCTATGCTTGAATCCAGTGGCAAAGTGAGCAAGGGACCCCACGTCTGGGCATACCCGCCAACAGCGAAGAGGCGAACAAAGCGAGGAATGCGGACGCAATAACGTGACACCACGCCAGGCTTGTGTATTTAAAAACAAGATCTTTTATATAAATCAATGCAGCATCAGATGAGGCAGATTAATTCAGGTCAACATTTAAAATCATTGCATTACTCAACTGGTGCGTACTTTCATTAAAGCATCATAGCTCATCAACGTTGTAGGCCACTAAAAGGCCGCAGGAATCATCTCCTAAACGTAGCACCAATAATGATCACAGGGCGCAATAATAAAACATGGGCCTAAACATGCAGTTCACCTCATGAATATTCAATTACTTATAAAGGGCCTTTCACGTTACATTTCAAACAGGGCCTGCATTAATCTAGGCGCACCCACATTCAGTACAGTGGGCATCGCAACTCCGATACACCTGCAACATAAAACACTTCAACTCTTGGCGGTGTACACTTCAGCTCAATTCAATTAATCACCTTCACACTAGGTAAAGACTTTGCAATTATAAGCGTATGCATCAGGCCTAGACAGTAATTACAAAAGGGGATGATGGACGGAACGCTTGAGCCAATCAAACACTCACCCCCAGTCAACTGATCTGGGTTTAATCCATCATCATTCTTTAGCTCACTCCACCACCCCAGTTCAGACATTGCCATATGCAAATCAGTCTGACCCTGTGCCTCATGGGAACTGCCAAGCCATGTCTTCCCTGGACCGGAAACAAGCATCCTAGGACCGGTTTCTGGCATTTCAGCCGTCATCAGCCAGGCTTGCTTGAATCCAGTGGCAAAGTGAGCAAGGGACCCACGTCTGGGCATACCCCCGCCAACTTAGGGCGACCAAAGCGATACAAAGGGGATGATGGACGGAGCGCTTGAGCCAATCAAACACTCACCCCCAGTCAACTGATCTGGGTTTAATCCATCATCATTCTTTAGCTCACTTCACCACCCCAGTTCAGACACTGCCATATGCAAATCAGTCTGACCCTGTGCCTCATGGGAACAGTCCAGCCCGAACTGCCAAGTCATGTCTTCCCTGGACCGGAAACAAGCATCCTAGGACCGGTTTCTGGCATTTCAGCCGTCATCAGCCAGGCTTGCTTGAATCCAGTGGCAAAGTGAGCAAGGGACCCACGTCTGGGCATACCCCCGCCAACTTAGGGCGACCAAAGCGATACAAAAGGGGATGATGGACGGAACGCTTGAGCCAATCAAACACTCACCCCCAGTCAACTGATCTGGGTTTAATCCATCATCATTCTTTAGCTCACTCCACCACCCCAGTTCAGACATTGCCATATGCAAATCAGTCTGACCCTGTGCCTCATGGGAACAGTCCAGCCCGAACTGCCAAGCCATGTCTTCCCTGGACCGGAAACAAGCATCCTAGGACCGGTTTCTGGCATTTCAGCCGTCATCAGCCAGGCTTGCTTGAATCCAGTGGCAAAGTGAGCAAGGGACCCACGTCTGGGAATACCCCCGCCAACTTAGGGCGACCAAAGCGATACAAAAGGGGATGATGGACGGAACGCTTGAGCCAATCAAACACTCACCCCCAGTCAACTGATCTGGGTTTAATCCATCATCATTCTTTAGCTCACTCCACCACCCCAGTTCAGACATTGCCATATGCAAATCAGTCTGACCCTGTGCCTCATGGGAACAGTCCAGCCCGAACTGCCAAGCCATGTCTTCCCTGGACCGGAAACAAGCATCCTAGGACCGGTTTCTGGCATTTCAGCCGTCATCAGCCAGGCTTGCTTGAATCCAGTGGCAAAGTGAGCAAGGGACCCACGTCTGGGCATACCCCCGCCAACTTAGGGCGACCAAAGCGATACAAAAGGGGATGATGGACGGAACGCTTGAGCCAATCAAACACTCACCCCCAGTCAACTGATCTGGGTTTAATCCATCATCATTCTTTAGCTCACTTCACCACCCCAGTTCAGACACTGCCATATGCAAATCAGTCTGACCCTGTGCCTCATGGGAACAGTCCAGCCCGAACTGCCAAGTCATGTCTTCCCTGGACCGGAAACAAGCATCCTAGGACCGGTTTCTGGCATTTCAGCCGTCATCAGCCAGGCTTGCTTGAATCCAGTGGCAAAGTGAGCAAGGGACCCACGTCTGGGCATACCCCCGCCAACTTAGGGCGACCAAAGCGATACAAAAGGGGATGATGGACGGAACGCTTGAGCCAATCAAACACTCACCCCCAGTCAACTGATCTGGGTTTAATCCATCATCATTCTTTAGCTCACTCCACCACCCCAGTTCAGACATTGCCATATGCAAATCAGTCTGACCCTGTGCCTCATGGGAACAGTCCAGCCCGAACTGCCAAGCCATGTCTTCCCTGGACCGGAAACAAGCATCCTAGGACCGGTTTCTGGCATTTCAGCCGTCATCAGCCAGGCTTGCTTGAATCCAGTGGCAAAGTGAGCAAGGGACCCACGTCTGGGCATACCCCCGCCAACTTAGGGCGACCAAAGCGATACAAAAGGGGATGATGGACGGAACGCTTGAGCCAATCAAACACTCACCCCCAGTCAACTGATCTGGGTTTAATCCATCATCATTCTTTAGCTCACTTCACCACCCCAGTTCAGACACTGCCATATGCAAATCAGTCTGACCCTGTGCCTCATGGGAACAGTCCAGCCCGAACTGCCAAGTCATGTCTTCCCTGGACCGGAAACAAGCATCCTAGGACCGGTTTCTGGCATTTCAGCCGTCATCAGCCAGGCTTGCTTGAATCCAGTGGCAAAGTGAGCAAGGGACCCACGTCTGGGCATACCCCGCCAACTTAGGGCGACCAAAGCGATACAAAGGGGATGATGGACGGAACGCTTGAGCCAATCAAACACTCACCCCCAGTCAACTGATCTGGGTTTAATCCATCATCATTCTTTAGCTCACTCCACCACCCCAGTTCAGACATTGCCATATGCAAATCAGTCTGACCCTGTGCCTCATGGGAAAAGTCCAGCCCGAACTGCCAAGCCATGTCTTCCCTGGACCGGAAACAAGCATCCTAGGACCGGTTTCTGGCATTTCAGCCGTCATCAGCCAGGCTTGCTTGAATCCAGTGGCAAAGTGAGCAAGGGACCCACGTCTGGGAATACCCCCGCCAACTTAGGGCGACCAAAGCGATACAAAAGGGGATGATGGACGGAACGCTTGAGCCAATCAAACACTCACCCCCAGTCAACTGATCTGGGTTTAATCCATCATCATTCTTTAGCTCACTCCACCACCCCAGTTCAGACATTGCCATATGCAAATCAGTCTGACCCTGTGCCTCATGGGAACAGTCCAGCCCGAACTGCCAAGCCATGTCTTCCCTGGACCGGAAACAAGCATCCTAGGACCGGTTTCTGGCATTTCAGCCGTCATCAGCCAGGCTTGCTTGAATCCAGTGGCAAAGTGAGCAAGGGACCCACGTCTGGGCATACCCCCGCCAACTTAGGGCGACCAAAGCGATACAAAAGGGGATGATGGACGGAACGCTTGAGCCAATCAAACACTCACCCCCAGTCAACTGATCTGGGTTTAATCCATCATCATTCTTTAGCTCACTTCACCACCCCAGTTCAGACACTGCCATATGCAAATCAGTCTGACCCTGTGCCTCATGGGAACAGTCCAGCCCGAACTGCCAAGTCATGTCTTCCCTGGACCGGAAACAAGCATCCTAGGACCGGTTTCTGGCATTTCAGCCGTCATCAGCCAGGCTTGCTTGAATCCAGTGGCAAAGTGAGCAAGGGACCCACGTCTGGGCATACCCCGCCAACTTAGGGCGACCAAAGCGATACAAAAGGGGATGATGGACGGAACGCTTGAGCCAATCAAACACTCACCCCCAGTCAACTGATCTGGGTTTAATCCATCATCATTCTTTAGCTCACTTCACCACCCCAGTTCAGACACTGCCATATGCAAATCAGTCTGACCCTGTGCCTCATGGGAACAGTCCAGCCCGAACTGCCAAGTCATGTCTTCCCTGGACCGGAAACAAGCATCCTAGGACCGGTTTCTGGCATTTCAGCCGTCATCAGCCAGGCTTGCTTGAATCCAGTGGCACAGTGAGCAAGGGACCCACGTCTGGGCATACCCCCGCCAACTTAGGGCGACCAAAGCGATACAAAAGGGGATGATGGACGGAACGCTTGAGCCAATCAAACACTCACCCCCAGTCAACTGATCTGGGTTTAATCCATCATCATTCTTTAGCTCACTCCACCACCCCAGTTCAGACATTGCCATATGCAAATCAGTCTGACCCTGTGCCTCATGGGAACAGTCCAGCCCGAACTGCCAAGCCATGTCTTCCCTGGACCGGAAACAAGCATCCTAGGACCGGTTTCTGGCATTTCAGCCGTCATCAGCCAGGCTTGCTTGAATCCAGTGGCAAAGTGAGCAAGGGACCCACGTCTGGGCATACCCCCGCCAACTTAGGGCGACCAAAGCGATACAAAAGGGGATGATGGACGGAACGCTTGAGCCAATCAAACACTCACCCCCAGTCAACTGATCTGGGTTTAATCCATCATCATTCTTTAGCTCACTTCACCACCCCAGTTCAGACACTGCCATATGCAAATCAGTCTGACCCTGTGCCTCATGGGAACAGTCCAGCCCGAACTGCCAAGTCATGTCTTCCCTGGACCGGAAACAAGCATCCTAGGACCGGTTTCTGGCATTTCAGCCGTCATCAGCCAGGCTTGCTTGAATCCAGTGGCAAAGTGAGCAAGGGACCCACGTCTGGGCATACCCCCGCCAACTTAGGGCGACCAAAGCGATACAAAAGGGGATGATGGACGGAACGCTTGAGCCAATCAAACACTCACCCCCAGTCAACTGATCTGGGTTTAATCCATCATCATTCTTTAGCTCACTTCACCACCCCAGTTCAGACACTGCCATATGCAAATCAGTCTGACCCTGTGCCTCATGGGAACAGTCCAGCCCGAACTGCCAAGTCATGTCTTCCCTGGACCGGAAACAAGCATCCTAGGACCGGTTTCTGGCATTTCAGCCGTCATCAGCCAGGCTTGCTTGAATCCAGTGGCAAAGTGAGCAAGGGACCCACGTCTGGGCATACCCCCGCCAACTTAGGGCGACCAAAGCGATACAAAAGGGGATGATGGACGGAACGCTTGAGCCAATCAAACACTCACCCCCAGTCAACTGATCTGGGTTTAATCCATCATCATTCTTTAGCTCACTCCACCACCCCAGTTCAGACATTGCCATATGCAAATCAGTCTGACCCTGTGCCTCATGGGAACAGTCCAGCCCGAACTGCCAAGCCATGTCTTCCCTGGACCGGAAACAAGCATCCTAGGACCGGTTTCTGGCATTTCAGCCGTCATCAGCCAGGCTTGCTTGAATCCAGTGGCAAAGTGAGCAAGGGACCCACGTCTGGGCATACCCCCGCCAACTTAGGGCGACCAAAGCGATACAAAAGGGGATGATGGACGGAACGCTTGAGCCAATCAAACACTCACCCCCAGTCAACTGATCTGGGTTTAATCCATCATCATTCTTTAGCTCACTTCACCACCCCAGTTCAGACACTGCCATATGCAAATCAGTCTGACCCTGTGCCTCATGGGAACAGTCCAGCCCGAACTGCCAAGTCATGTCTTCCCTGGACCGGAAACAAGCATCCTAGGACCGGTTTCTGGCATTTCAGCCGTCATCAGCCAGGCTTGCTTGACTCCAGTGGCAAAGTGAGCAAGGGACCCACGTCTGGGCATACCCCGCCAACTTAGGGCGACCAAAGCGATACAAAAGGGGATGATGGACGGAACGCTTGAGCCAATCAAACACTCACCCCCAGTCAACTGATCTGGGTTTAATCCATCATCATTCTTTAGCTCACTCCACCACCCCAGTTCAGACATTGCCATATGCAAATCAGTCTGACCCTGTGCCTCATGGGAACAGTCCAGCCCGAACTGCCAAGCCATGTCTTCCCTGGACCGGAAACAAGCATCCTAGGACCGGTTTCTGGCATTTCAGCCGTCATCAGCCAGGCTTGCTTGAATCCAGTGGCAAAGTGAGCAAGGGACCCACGTCTGGGAATACCCCCGCCAACTTAGGGCGACCAAAGCGATACAAAAGGGGATGATGGACGGAACGCTTGAGCCAATCAAACACTCACCCCCAGTCAACTGATCTGGGTTTAATCCATCATCATTCTTTAGCTCACTCCACCACCCCAGTTCAGACATTGCCATATGCAAATCAGTCTGACCCTGTGCCTCATGGGAACAGTCCAGCCCGAACTGCCAAGCCATGTCTTCCCTGGACCGGAAACAAGCATCCTAGGACCGGTTTCTGGCATTTCAGCCGTCATCAGCCAGGCTTGCTTGAATCCAGTGGCAAAGTGAGCAAGGGACCCACGTCTGGGCATACCCCCGCCAACTTAGGGCGACCAAAGCGATACAAAAGGGGATGATGGACGGAACGCTTGAGCCAATCAAACACTCACCCCCAGTCAACTGATCTGGGTTTAATCCATCATCATTCTTTAGCTCACTTCACCACCCCAGTTCAGACACTGCCATATGCAAATCAGTCTGACCCTGTGCCTCATGGGAACAGACCAGCCCGAACTGCCAAGTCATGTCTTCCCTGGACCGGAAACAAGCATCCTAGGACCGGTTTCTGGCATTTCAGCCGTCATCAGCCAGGCTTGCTTGAATCCAGTGGCAAAGTGAGCAAGGGACCCACGTCTGGGCATACCCCCGCCAACTTAGGGTGACCAAAGCGATACAAAAGGGGATGATGGACGGAACGCTTGAGCCAATCAAACACTCACCCCCAGTCAACTGATCTGGGTTTAATCCATCATCATTCTTTAGCTCACTCCACCACCCCAGTTCAGACATTGCCATATGCAAATCAGTCTGACCCTGTGCCTCATGGGAACAGTCCAGCCCGAACTGCCAAGCCATGTCTTCCCTGGACCGGAAACAAGCATCCTAGGACCGGTTTCTGGCATTTCAGCCGTCATCAGCCAGGCTTGCTTGAATCCAGTGGCAAAGTGAGCAAGGGACCCACGTCTGGGAATACCCCCGCCAACTTAGGGCGACCAAAGCGATACAAAAGGGGATGATGGACGGAACGCTTGAGCCAATCAAACACTCACCCCCAGTCAACTGATCTGGGTTTAATCCATCATCATTCTTTAGCTCACTCCACCACCCCAGTTCAGACATTGCCATATGCAAATCAGTCTGACCCTGTGCCTCATGGGAACAGTCCAGCCCGAACTGCCAAGCCATGTCTTCCCTGGACCGGAAACAAGCATCCTAGGACCGGTTTCTGGCATTTCAGCCGTCATCAGCCAGGCTTGCTTGAATCCAGTGGCAAAGTGAGCAAGGGACCCACGTCTGGGCATACCCCCGCCAACTTAGGGCGACCAAAGCGATACAAAAGGGGATGATGGACGGAACGCTTGAGCCAATCAAACACTCACCCCCAGTCAACTGATCTGGGTTTAATCCATCATCATTCTTTAGCTCACTCCACCACCCCAGTTCAGACATTGCCATATGCAAATCAGTCTGACCCTGTGCCTCATGGGAACAGTCCAGCCCGAACTGCCAAGCCATGTCTTCCCTGGACCGGAAACAAGCATCCTAGGACCGGTTTCTGGCATTTCAGCCGTCATCAGCCAGGCTTGCTTGAATCCAGTGGCAAAGTGAGCAAGGGACCCACGTCTGGGCATACCCCCGCCAACTTAGGGCGACCAAAGCGATACAAAAGGGGATGATGGACCGAACGCTTGAGCCAATCAAACACTCACCCCCAGTCAACTGATCTGGGTTTAATCCATCATCATTCTTTAGCTCACTCCACCACCCAAGTTCAGACATTGCCATATGCAAATCAGTCTGACCCTGTGCCTCATGGGAACAGTCCAGCCCGAACTGCCAAGCCATGTCTTCCCTGGACCGGAAACAAGCATCCTAGGACCTGTTTCTGGCATTTCAGCCGTCATCAGCCAGGCTTGCTTGAATCCAGTGGCAAAGTGAGCAAGGGACCCACGTCTGGGCATACCCCCGCCAACTTAGGGCGACCAAAGCGATACAAAAGGGGATGATGGACGGAACGCTTGAGCCAATCAAACACTCACCCCCAGTCAACTGATCTGGGTTTAATCCATCATCATTCTTTAGCTCACTTCACCACCCCAGTTCAGACATTGCCATATGCAAATCAGTCTGACCCTGTGCCTCATGGGAACAGTCCAGCCCGAACTGCCAAGTCATGTCTTCCCTGGACCGGAAACAAGCATCCTAGGACCGGTTTCTGGCATTTCAGCCGTCATCAGCCAGGCTTGCTTGAATCCAGTGGCAAAGTGAGCAAGGGACCCACGTCTGGGCATACCCCCGCCAACTTAGGGCGACCAAAGCGATACAAAAGGGGATGATGGACGGAACGCTTGAGCCAATCAAACACTCACCCCCAGTCAACTGATCTGGGTTTAATCCATCATCATTCTTTAGCTCACTCCACCACCCCAGTTCAGACATTGCCATATGCAAATCAGTCTGACCCTGTGCCTCATGGGAACAGTCCAGCCCGAACTGCCAAGCCATGTCTTCCCTGGACCGGAAACAAGCATCCTAGGACCGGTTTCTGGCATTTCAGCCGTCATCAGCCAGGCTTGCTTGAATCCAGTGGCAAAGTTAGCAAGGGACCCACGTCTGGGCATACCCCCGCCAACTTAGGGCGACCAAAGCGATACAAAAGGGGATGATGGACGGAACGCTTGAGCCAATCAAACACTCACCCCCAGTCAACTGATCTGGGTTTAATCCATCATCATTCTTTAGCTCACTCCACCACCCCAGTTCAGACATTGCCATATGCAAATCAGTCTTACCCTGTGCCTCATGGGAACAGTCCAGCCCGAACTGCCAAGCCATGTCTTCCCTGGACCGGAAACAAGCATCCTAGGACCGGTTTCTGGCATTTCAGCCGTCATCAGCCAGGCTTGCTTGAATCCAGTGGCAAAGTGAGCAAGGGACCCACGGCCTGGTATCGCTTAGACAGTAATTACAGCAGGCGTAACGATGAGACTGGTGAACAACTTAGGGAACCCCTCAACATGTCCTTTATTCTGGGGCCTTCCTGTAAATGAGGACTTCTGTGTCTCTCAGGGGTTAATTTAGGCCAGGCCTACTCTTCTCCGGGGCCTCGCCTCGGGGGTATAAGGCTTGATGACTTCCCCCTTGTTATCAATAGGGTAATGGTGGCCCCCGGCCCCCAGTGGCGTTCTTGCGTGCCCTAGGGGCCTCCCGGGCTCACCTGCAGTGTTTACGTTGGTCGCTCTCCAGAGCGACTGACTCCGTTCTGGGCCGGCCCGTGTTTTGCAGGGCGGGGCCCGGACTGGGGTCCTCGGCCTTCCGGGCGGTATTGCAGGTCGTTGGGGGGCCGGTATCGCTCTCCTCCGGCCCCCGTGGTCAGATGGGGCGATTGCGGGGAAGGGAGCGGGAGCCGGCAGTCCTCTCCGGACGGCTTCCCGTCTCCCTCTGTTGATTCGGAGCTCTTCTCCGGCCTCCGTCGGCGCTGGGGGCGTGGCGGGAGCCGGCGCCCAATCGTTGCGCGGCCTTCCCGGGGGCGCGGCCGATGACGCATTCGGCATCCCCGGTCTCCTGGCAACGGCGTCGGCGGGGCCTGGAGGCCTCGTTCCTCTCGCTAGGCCTCAGTTTCCTCACGCGAGCCCCTGGGCCGCAGCGGTGATCTTTGGGCCGCGACTTCTTCACGCGAGGGCCCCTGGGCCGCGGCGGTGATCTCCCACACTCGGGACCTTCGGTGGGGGGCGCGGACGGCGCACCTCACCTCTCCGGCCTCGGGGAGGGCCTCGCTACCCCCCGCAGCTCCTCACACGCGGCGACGGCCGCAAGGGCAAATCCCAGCCACGAGGTCAGTGGCTGCAGAGTGATTCCTCCCACGTGGAGGTGCGGCGTGGTGCGCGCTGGCGGCAGGTTGGCAGGGGCTGACTGGAAAGGGTCTTTGGGGACAGCCCAGCAGCAGGCGGGATTAGATAGGGGGTGAAGGTCTAGCGCTTCAGGGCACGGCGCTTTACCTGGTGATCCCCAGTTTGGCAGTTCAGGTTTCTGGCCTTGCTAGTCGGTCAGGCCTTACAAATTAAGGTTTCTTGCAGCAGTTCTTGTTTGGTTGCTTCTTGGGGGTTTCTTCTTATGAGGGGGGGAATGAGTTGGTGGTTCTGGGGGTGCTGGATGATACTTCCCAGCACGCTGAAGGTAGTTCCCTGGGTCCCCTCACGCTGGGCAAGGTCAGTGGGTGGTGGGCGTTCCTCAGCTAACTTACTACAGCAGTGCCTAAGCCTTGTCAGCAGCAGTAGTGTAGGTCTCCCCCTAGGCCCTACAGCCTGTACTCCGGCAGAGGTTCTCCCAGGATCAGTGGTGCCCCAACTGACTAAAAGATTTCCCTCCAAGCCTCTTATACCCCTAGGTCAGGTGACCCTCCTAAAGGCGGCAAAACATAACTCCTCCCACAGCCCGGAAGGTTCTGGAACCTTCCACATGTCTGGCTATGTGGCCCAGAGGCGGGGACGGGATGGATACTGTATCCCTATGTCCCAGCCTGACCCTGGCTACTAGTGTGTATGTGTGCAAGGCCCTTCTGCAGTAGCAGGGGCCTGTGGCAGCCATCTTGAGTGAGAGAGCACCTGCACCTCAGCACTGGTTGGCAGTGGTAAGGCGCCCGGAGACCTAGGTCCAGTAAAAATACGGTGGCAAAAATGAGGCGCAAAAGGGGAAAAAAACAGGGCAAGACCACCCTAGGGCTGACAGGTCTAACACGCGTCCCCCAGCCGAAAGAGGGAGAGCTTCCCAACCTCTAGGGAGTTCTCGTCGCTAAGGCGGAAAAACCGGGAGAGACCGTCAGCGTTGGCGTGGTCTACACCGGGTCGATGTTCCACCCGAAAGTCCATCCCCTGGAGGGAAATGGACCACCTCAACAATTTGGGGTTTTCGCCTCTCATCTGCATGAGCCAGCGAAGGGGTCTGTGGTCGGTCTGGATCAGGAAGTGACAACCAAAAAGGTATGGCCTCAACTTCTTTACAGCCCAAACCACGGCAAAGGCTTCTCGTTCGATTATACTCCACCGCTGTTCCCGGGGGAGTAGTCTTCAGGAAATGAAGGCCACTAGCTGGTCTTGGCCATCGTCATTCAGCTGTGAGAGCACAGCTCCTATGCCATGCTCAGAAGCGTCTGTCTGCACGATAAATTCCCGTCCAAAGTCTGGAGTCCTGAGCACCGGTGCGGTGCACATTGCACGTTTGAGGGTCTCAAAGGCTTCCTGGCAGGCAGCCATCCAGATGACTCTGCGTGGCTGCTTCTTCGAAGTCAATTCCGTCAAAGGGCCCACAATGGTTCCATATCCCTTGACGAACCGGCGGTAGTATCCCGTGAGGCCGAGAAAAGCCCGGACCTCTGTTTGGGTCTTGGGGGGCTCCCAGGCCAAGATGGTCTCGATCTTGGCTTGGAGGGGTTGCACCTTACCTCCGCCCACCAGATGTCCCAGGTACACGACAGATCCCTGTCCAATCTGGCACTTGCTGGCCTTGATGGTTAGACCAGCCCGTTGCAGAGCCTGTAGCACCTCCTGGAGATGCTCCAGATGGTCCTCCCAGCTATGTCATCCAGGTAGGCAGCAGAGAAGGCCTCTAGGCCAGACAGCACCTGGTTCACCAACCGCTGGAAAGTGGCTGGAGCATTTTTCAACCCGAAGGGCATCACCCGAAATTGAAAGTGGCCCTCGGGGGTGGAGAACGCAGTTTTCTCCCTTGCTCCTTCCACCATGGCGATCTGCCAATAGCCTGACGTCAAATCGATGGTACTCAGATACCGGGCTGCTCCCAGCCGGTCAATGAGCTCATCCGCCCGAGGGATCGGGTGAGCGTCGGTCTTGGTTACTGAGTTGAGTCCGCGGTAATCCACACAGAACCGAAGTTCTGGTGTGGTGCCCGGTGGGGCCGCTTTCGGCACCAACACCACCGGACTAGCCCAAGAGCTACTGGAAGGCTCAATCACCCCCAGTTCTAGCATCTTGGTAACCTCACCCTGGATACTAGCCTTGACCTTATCGGACAGCCGGTAAGACTTGGTTTTTACTGGCGGACTGTCACCTGTGTCCACATCATGGGTACACAGGTGCGTGATCCCAGGCGTGAGGGAGAACAACGAGGCGCACTGCCCCAAGACCTGGCGGCAGTCCCTCTGTTGCTCTGGGGTCAAGGATGGGGCGAGGACCACTCCTCTACCGAGCCATCCTTCTCATGGGCCGCCAGAAGGTCTGGAAGAGGCTCACTCTCCTCCTCCTCACTTCCATCTGTTATCATCAGGAGAGTGAGCTCTGAACGCTCCTGGTGTGGCTTCAGGCGGTTGACGTGGAACACCCTGTGGGGTTGACGGGGGTCTTCACATCGGCGACATACGTGGTCTGGCCTCTCCTTTCCAAGATCTCAAACGGTCCAGTCCACCGGTCCTGGAGGGCGCTAAGCTCTCCTGGCTCCATGACCCACACCTTCTGTCCAGCGTCCAACTCTACCGTCCGAGCGTTCCGGTCATACCATTTCTTCATGACGGCCTGACTAGCCTCTAGGTTGTCCGAGGCTTCCTTCCACAGCTTGGCCACTTGGCTGCGGAATGCCAGCATATAGCTGACCACATCACGGGAAGCTTCGAGGAAGACTTCTCCCACCCCTCCTTGACAAGACTGAGGGCCCCCGAGCGGGGTGGCCATAGAGCAGCTCAAAGGGGCTGAAACCGACCCCCTTCTGCGGCACCTCTCGGTGGGAGAAGAGCAGCCAGGGTAAGAGGACGTCCCACTTCCTTCTCAAGTCCTCGGGTAGGCTCCTGATCATCCCCTTCAAGGTCTTATTAAAACGTTCCACGAGCCCGTTCGTCTGGGGGTGGTAAGGAGTGGAGAACCGGTAGGTCACTCCACACTCCTTCCACATGGCCTGCATGTAGGCCGACATGAAATTCGTGCCCCTATCTGACACCACGACCTTGGGGAATCCCACTCGGGTAAAAATCCCCATCAGGGCCCGCGCCACCACCGGTGCAGTGATGGTCCTCAGAGGGATTGCCTCTGGGTACCGGGTGGCGTGGTCTACCAGCACCAAGATGAACCTATGTCCCGCGGAAGTCGGCGGGTCCAACGGCCCGACAATGTCAATCTCTACCCGCTCAAAAGGGGTACCGACCACTGGGAGAGGTTCCAGAGGGACCTTCACTTTAGTCCCTGTCTTGCCGCTCGCCTGGCAAGTGGTGCAGGTCTTGCAGAAAGTGTCAGAAATGACGCGCATCCTGGGCCAGTAAAATTTGTGGGACCAAACGCGTAAACGTCTTGTCCTGGCCCAGGTGTCCTGCTAGTGGTATTTTGTGTGCCAACTCTAGCAGACAGGCTCGGTAGCATTGGGGGACCACTAAGGCCCTTGATGACCCATGCACCGGAGCCTTAGGCTCACTGTAGAGGAGACCATCCTCCCAGTAGACATGGTAGTTACCAGTCTCTGTTCCAGTTGCTTGGGCTTCGGCCTGCTGCTGCATGCCTTCAAGCGTAGGGCACTCCTTCTGCGCCCGGCAAAATTCCTCCCGGGTAGGCCCTCCTTCCACCTTCCACTCTGCAGGGGTCGGCAGGTCCCCCACGGGAACACCATCCACCTCAGCGTACTCCGGGGCCACCTCCGCGGGCTCCCCATCCATCTCACCGGGTGTTTCCTCCTGGACATCTCCTCGTCCAGCAGTGGGCTGGGCCATTATTTCAGGCTCCAACCCGGGCTGAGTTCCTTGTCGGGCAGCCATGGACCGCGTGACGATGCAAGTCCATCCTGGTAATCCCAACATCTCAGCATGGGCATTGAACTCTACCTCCCTCCAGGCAGTATGTTCCAAGTCGTTACCCAGCAGACAGTCAACTGGCATGTCAGGGCTCACCGCAACCTTCAACAGGCCTGAGACTCCTCCCCACTCAAAGGGAACTTGGGCCACGGGGTAATGACCCAGGCTATTATCAGCCATAACAACCGGGTGGAATACCTCAAGAATCACCTGCTCTGTGGACACCAGCTGACGTCTCACCATCGTCATGCTGGCACCTGTGTCCCTCAGAGCCTCCACCTCCTCCCCGTTCACCAGGACCCTCTGCCGATACTTGGCAGTGTTCAAGGGTACCTGAACCCGTGGGATGATCTCTCTATCCCCCAGGGAAACTAAGGTCAAGCCTGTCCACTCACCTCCCCTACCTAGGGACAACTCCTCCCCAAGCGCTACACTGGCCACCCCGTGGCTCTTACCTCCTGTGGGGGCTGGGGTTCTCTTGCGACACTGGGGATCCCCCTTGTAGTGTCCAACCTCCCCGCACTCGTAGCACCGGACAGTTCTGGGCTGCTGACTCCTGTCAGGGTAAGTGGGTTTCTGGAATCCAGATTGGGATGGGGAACCTACCCCTCTCCCAGGCGGTCTATTTTGGGGCCCTTTAAAGAACTCCCTCCTTTTATCTCCCCTCCTCTTTCTTCTGGGGGAACCCCTGTCCACCTTTCGGGGGGTCCGCCCTGACTCCCTTGTGGGACACCCGAATCCTGACCCACGTGTCTGCCTCCTCTGCAAGCTCCCTCGGATTGGTCAGCTTGCGGTCCACCAAGTACTGGCGCAGCTCCGGAAAACATTTCTCTAGGAGGTGCTCTCTCAAGAACAGGTCGTACAGCCCTTTGTAATCATCAATGTTGCTGCCACGCACCCAACCCTCCAATGCCTTCCGGGCATAATCAAAAAAATCCACCCAGTTTTGTGTGTGAAGCTTGTGGCTGTTGCGGAACTTTTGGCGGTACTTCTCTGGGGTGAGGCCAAACTTCTTAAGCAGGGCCTCCTTCATGATAGGGTAGTTGGTCTGATCCCCCTTGTCCAACGTCAAAAGTGTGTCCCTTACTGGTGGAGGTAAGTACCTGTAGAGACCTCCCCCCCAGTAGCTCCCAGGAACCCTATGGGCCACCAAAGATACCTCGTACGCCGCCAACCACTTATCGATGTCATCTCCCACACTAAAACTGGTTATCACCTCTCTAGGTAGATAGAACTTGGGCTCCTGTGGAACCCCAGCAGGTACGCTGCCACCATTCAAATTGCCCTGCATCTCCATCTGCAAGGCTCGGAGCTCTAATTCCTTCAGGCTAAGCTCATGCGCAAGCTTCCTTTCTTCCATGGCTAGCCTTGCCTGTTCTCCTTCCCTGTCCATCCTAGCAAGTTCTAACCTCAATTGCCTCTCCTCCCTCCTGTCTTCAAATTCCTCTGCAGACAAACTCCCCCTGACGCACTACTGCCTGCCCTGGAACGTCTTCCTGGCAACACATTCTCGCTAACGTCAATGTGCAGTAGGTCCAGTTCTCCTGGGTTGTCTGCCTCCCTCTGCTCCTCGTCCCCTCTTCCCCCGGGTGGGCCATTACCCATGCCCTCAAAGCTTTCTGAAGCACCTCCTTCCTGGCGCCTCGCCTGACGGACACCCCCCTCTCTAGACAGAATTCCTTGAGCTGTGTCACCGTATACCTTTCTAGGTTGGCCAACTCAAGCTCCATCCTGCTAGGTGGGGCACCAGACAATTTAGAGAAAGGGTTCTAGACTGTAGGCAGCAGGTCTAACGCAGGAATGTACACAATCAGGCAATCACAAAAGAAGTCTTAGCGCTTGCATTTCAATAGGTGTCCAATTGCGGCGCACACTGAGTCACTGTAGGGTGCTGCACAAACACCAGTCCTTATCCCACCGCTGCCACCAATGTTGGAAACGGGGTTACCGAGTCCGGCACGGTAGCATGGCGCGAGGCGGAAAGGCACCCGAAGGCAATGTGTAAGGCAGTTGTGCAGCACACTCTTACTTTGACTCAGGAATGCGGACGCAATAACGTGACACCACGCCAGGCTTGTGTATTTAAAAACAAGATCTTTTATATAAATCAATGCAGCATCAGATGAGGCAGATTAATTCAGGTCAACATTTAAAATCATTGCATTACTCAACTGGTGCGTACTTTCATTTAAGCATCATAGCTCATCAAAGTTGTAGGCCACTAAAAGGCCGCAGGAATCATCTCCTAAACGTAGCACCAATAATGATCACAGGGCGCAATAATAAAACATGGGCCTAAACATGCAGTTCACCTCATGAATATTCAATTACTTATAAAGGGCCTTTCACGTTACATTTCAAACAGGGCCTGCATTAATCTAGGCGCACCCACATTCAGTACAGTGGGCATCGCAACTCCGATACACCTGCAACATAAAACACTTCAACTCTTGGCGGTGTACACTTCAGCTCAATTCAATTAATCACCTTCACACTAGGTAAAGACTTTGCAATTATAAGCGTATGCATCAGGCCTAGACAGTAATTACAGCAGGCGTAACGATGAGACTGGTGAACAACTTAGGGAACCCCTCAACATGTCCTTTATTCTGGGGCCTTCCTGTAAATGAGGACTTCTGTGTCTCTCAGGGGTTAATTTAGGCCAGGCCCGCTCCTCTCCGGGGCCTCGCCTCGGGGGTATAAGGCTTGATGACTTCCCCCTTGTTATCAATAGGGTAATGGTGGCCCCCGGCCCCCAGTGGCGTTCTTGCGTGCCCTAGGGGCCTCCCGGGCTCACCTGCAATGTTTACGTTGGTCGCTCTCCAGCGCGACTGACTCCGTTCTGGGCCGGCCCGTGTTTTGCAGGGCGGGGCCCGGACTGGGGTCCTCGGCCTTCCGGCCGGTATTGCGGGTCGTTGGGGGGCCGGTATCGCTCTCCTCCGGCCCCAGTGGTCAGATGGGGCGATTGCGGGGAAGGGAGCGGGAGCCGGCAGTCCTCTCCGGACGGCTTCCCGTCTCCCTCTGTTGATTCGGAGCTCTTCTCCGGCCTCCGTCGGCGCTGGGGCGTGGCGGGAGCCGGCGCCCAATCGTTGCGCGGCCTTCCCGGGGGCGCGGCCGATGAGGCGGTCGGCGTCCCCGGTCTCCTGGCAACGGCGTCGGCGGGGCCTGGAGGCCTCGTTCCTCTGGCTAGGCCTCAGTTTCCTCACGCGAGCCCCTGGGCCGCAGCGGTGATCTTTGGGCCGCGACTTCTTCACGCGAGGGCCCCTGGGCCGCGGCGGTGATCTCCCACACTCCGGACCTTCGGTGGGGGCGCGGACGGCGCACCTCACCTCTCCGGCCTCGGGGAGGGCCTCGCTACCCCCCGCAGCTCCTCACATGCGGTGACGGCCGCAAGGGCAAATCCCAGCCACGAGGTCAGTGGCTGCAGAGTGATTCCTCCCACGTGGAGGTGCGGCGTGGTTCGCGCTGGTGGCAGGTTGGCAGGGGCTGACTGGAAAGGGTCTTTGGGGACAGCCCAGCAGCAGGTGGGATTAGAAAGGGGGTGAAGGTCTAGCGCTTCAGGGCACAGTGCTTTACCTGGTGATCCCCAGTTTGGCAGTTCAGGTTTCTGGCCTTGCTAGTCGGTCAGGCCTTACAAATTAAGGTTTCTTGCGGCAGTTCTTGTTTGGTTGCTTCTTGGGGGTTTCTTCTTATGAGGGGGGGAATGAGTTGGTGGTTCTGGGGGTGCTGGATGATACTTCCCAGCACGCTGAAGGTAGTTCCCTGGGTCCCCTCACGATGGGCAAGGTCAGTGGGTGGTGGGCGTTCCTCAGCTAACTTACTACAGCAGTGCCTAAGCCTTGTCAGCAGCAGTAGTGTAGGTCTCCCCCCTAGGCCCTACAGCCTGTACTCCGCCAGAGGTTCTCCCAGGATCAGTGGTGCCCCAACTGACTAAAAGATTTCCCTCCAAGCCTCTTATACCCCTAGGTCAGGTGACCCTCCTAAAGGCGGCAAAACATAACTCCTCCCACAGCCCGGAAGGTTCTGGAACCTTCCACATGTCTGGCTATGTGGCCCAGAGGCGGGGACGGGATGGATACTGTATCCCTATGTCCCAGCCTGACCCTGGCTACTAGTGTGTATGTGTGCAAGGCCCCTCTGCAGTAGCAGGGGCCTGTGGCAGCCATCTTGAGTGAGAGAGCACCTGCACCTCAGCACTGGTTGGCAGTGGTAAGGCGCCCGGAGACCTAGGTCCAGTAAAAATACGGTGGCAAAAATGAGGCGCAAAGGGGAAAAAACAGGGCAAGACCACCCTAGGGCTGACAGGTCTAACACGCGTCCCCCAGCCGAAAGAGGGGAGAGCTTCCCAACCTCTAGGGAGTTCTCGTCGCTAAGGCGGAAAACCGGGAGAGACCGTCAGCGTTGGCGTGGTCTACACCGGGTCGATGTTCCACCCGAAAGTCCATCCCCTGGAGGGAAATGGACCACCTCAACAATTTGGGGTTTTCGCCTCTCATCTGCATGAGCCAGCGAAGGGGTCTGTGGTCGGTCTGGATCAGGAAGTGACAACCAAAAGGTATGGCCTCAACTTCTTTACAGCCCAAACCACGGCAAAGGCTTCTCGTTCGATTATACTCCACCGCTGTTCCCGGGGAGTAGTCTTCAGGAAATGAAGGCCACTAGCTGGTCTTGGCCATCGTCATTCAGCTGTGAGAGCACAGCTCCTATGCCATGCTCAGAAGCGTCTGTCTGCACGATAAATTCCCGTCCAAAGTCTGGAGTCCTGAGCACCGGTGCGGTGCACATTGCACGTTTGAGGGTCTCAAAGGCTTCCTGGCAGGCAGCCATCCAGATGACTCTGCGTGGCTGCTTCTTTGAAGTCAATTCCGTCAAAGGGCCCACAATGGTTCCATATCCCTTGACGAACCGGCGGTAGTATCCCGTGAGGCCGAGAAAAGCCCGGACCTCTGTTTGGGTCTTGGGGGCTCCCAGGCCAAGATGGTCTCGATCTTGGCTTGGAGGGTTGCACCTTACCTCCGCCCACCAGATGTCCCAGGTACACGACAGATCCCTGTCCAATCTGGCACTTGCTGGCCTTGATGGTTAGACCAGCCCGTTGCAGAGCCTGTAGCACCTCCTGGAGATGCTCCAGATGGTCCTCCCAGCTATGTCATCCAGGTAGGCAGCAGAGAAGGCCTCTAGGCCAGACAGCACCTGGTTCACCAACCGCTGGAAAGTGGCTGGAGCATTTTTCAACCCGAAGGGCATCACCCAAAATTGAAAGTGGCCCTCGGGGGTGGAGAACGCAGTTTTCTCCCTTGCTCCTTCCACCATGGCGATCTGCCAATAGCCTGACGTCAAATCGATGGTACTCAGATACCGGGCTGCTCCCAGCCGGTCAATGAGCTCATCCGCCCGAGGGATCGGGTGAGCGTCGGTCTTGGTTACTGAGTTGAGTCCGCGGTAATCCACACAGAACCGAAGTTCTGGTGTGGTGCCCGGTGGGGCCGCTTTCGGCACCAACACCACCGGACTAGCCCAAGAGCTACTGGAAGGCTCAATCACCCCCAGTTCTAGCATCTTGGTAACCTCACCCTGGATACTAGCCTTGACCTTATCGGACAGCCGGTAAGACTTGGTTTTTACTGGCGGACTGTCACCTGTGTCCACATCATGGGACATGTTTCAGCCCGTGGAATTTGTGTTCTGTTTTGTGTTGTATTGTGTTTTTTTACGTACCTGCAGCGGCGTCCGTGGCGGTCGATGTTTACCTGGTGATGTATCACGTACAGCACCGGGAGGACGTGTAGTGCTGGATCCATGGCGTTCGGCTCCGGGTGGAGGGCTCCGGAAGTCTCGTTTCACGCTCCGCTGTCGAGATTCCGCCGTGTCTGGAAGGGCGGTTTCTCCCCTGCGGTTCGACTGGTTGTTTGGCGCATCCTAATTTGTTGAGCGGACGGGACGTCATTCCGCACGGCGGTGAGTCTCCATTGGCTACCACCGGCGCGGTGGCGAGCGCAATTTCATGGCGGTCGGCGTTGCACCGCGGAGGTCGGGAAATGGGGCATATTTGCCCATCATAATATGGCGGCCGTGAGGACTGCTGCTGGCGGGCGGTAAAAGGCATTTTTCCGCACCGCTGGCACCGCGGTACTGACACCGACCGCCATCGTAATCGACCCCTTAGTTTGTCTCATAGAGTTACACAGAATAAACAGGCTGGGCGTTTCAATAAATATTTATTGAACAGTTGTTATTCCAGTGTATAATAGAATATATACATGTACATAAAACGCATGATAAAAAGTGCGTACTCCTACGATGCCTCCCTAACTAGATGTACCTAAATGTACCTAGCATCTGTTATGCCAAGAATCCCTCTAGGATCTAGTCCACCCCATTACCTGAGAGTTAGAGAATGTGGGACCCCGTCCTGGTCTCGAGTTGGACACCCCGCGAGGGATGTTAGACCACTGCTAGCTGGAGCATCTGCATGCAGGAACCTCAGCGTCTCTGGTCAGTGTGTCAGCCGGGAAGTCACGGTCTCCTCTCTCTTCCTAAGCAAGATGTGCTGTATATATACCCATAGGTCTTCCCAGGGGTCCTACCTTGCTGTGTTACTGTGTCGGCCTAAAGGATGACGTTGGGCCTGAACTTTATACAGAGATATTATACAGGAGATGGTAATCCTACTGTTAGTCCTGCTGTGCTTCCAAGAAGCCTCAAGCATAATGTATGAGAATCGAAGTAGGGAAAAACCTGCGTTCTGAATGCAGTGTCATTTCTAGGTAAAAGGTCAGTGCCTAAGAACCGTTATGTATGTAATGTATGGAAGGATGTAGGTGAAAGGTTGCGATGTTACCTGCGCCTATATAGGATACCTATATGGAATATAACACTTAGGCTGTTGCTTCCTCTTAGCAGAGGGCCCACTGTCACTAACATGCGATGTAACTGAATCACTGTGGACTTCTCTGGGTGGCTAATGGACTTGAAGCTCAGGTTCGTTAGGTAATGGGCTGGGTAAAGTTAAGGAGTCACTGATCCCAAAGCATGGTTAGTATCCTGACTGGCCCAAAGGAGGACAATTTGAGCCTCCCCCTATATCCAGGGAAATCAATTCAACTGCTCGGGCCAGGAATGGATGCAGTGTAGTGCCATGATAATGATTATCTTTGGCCCAAAACAATTTTCATTCCCCCATATTCTTCCAGCTTATCTCCAGACAAATTATAAGTGTATTATTCAGGGAGGTTGGTTGGAGTCTCTCAACAGTTATCATATATGGGGTTCCCAACAGATAGAGGTAGGCACAGACTCACCGTTTCTGAAGGTTCAGCTCAGGTGCCAAGAGGGATGGCCCAGCCTCTTCCGGCCGATGACGGGCAAAGACAGGCCTGCTCTTGGCCTGGTGTTCGCCCGAGCACATGCCCTGGCACATCCCGCGCACATCCCACACCAGTGGGCTTAAGAGCAGAGCAAGGTTGCTTGACCCCTTGCAGTCACCTCACAGCAACACAAAGGAGTGCGTCTCATGCGTGCAGAAGTCCCCAGCACTTAAGACTGCAACGAGGTTGCTCAGCCCCTCCTCCTGGACCTAGCGGTGAGTTCTGGGACATACAGTCCCCTTACAACAACACAAAGGAGCGTGTCCCATTTACATTTATATGCAATATGTTATGAGTTACCTACAAGTGCAGCGTACGAAAATGAAAATAAAAATGTGATAAGCAGTTCAAATAATGCCATTGCATTACATTGGGTAGTGCTTGTAAATATAACTTAGATACTTTTGAAAAAACACATTAATTATTTAATCATACTATCCACCCAAAATAAACAAAAGGAAAACATTATAATCTATGTTTATTTTTAAAATTAGGTGGTATTATTTAAAACAAAGGCATGAAATGTACATTCCTTCCTGTGTCTGTGTGATTGACTTAGTCAAACTGAGTTTTTGAAGTGGATTATAAAATGCTCGCTTTCTGTAACAATCTATTTTTAAGACACAAACATAACATTTTTACAGCACTTTCCCTCAGTAAAAGATCACCATAAATAAGTAAAATAATTTTACTTTGCAATATATTTTTAAGTCTATAGGAGAAACATATCAGGGCTGTAACTGGGTTACATACACGTTTAAAGTCACACAGACAACCTTGAAATAGTTTGCAAAAGGAACACAGAAGCTTACAGAAGAATATCTGAGTAGTTACAGAGGCCATTCAAGGACTGCAGAGAGGATGAGGCCACACATAAAAATATAGTGCAGTTACAAAGGGGACAGGAGACACCTAGAGGGGTTGCACAGGAGGTGGGATAGAAACTAATTGTGCAATTGCATTATATTGCATATGCCTGAAGACCAACTTCATAATAGGAAGTAATTGACAGTGTGATAACCAGCAAAGATACACCACTATGAAATCAGGAAATGCTTACCTGCTATTATCGAAAATGAAACATTTTGTAAAAGTGTGAGGATGAAGGGCATTTAATAAGCACCGTTACTATCTTAATGCTAAGGTTAAAAAAAGTATTCTTAAATTACTAGTTTGTCTTTTTACCAACAGAAATAAACATTATCATACCCATGTAAGGTAAATAATGCATTACAAATGTAAAACTTGCAAAATACATAAATATTAATAACAATCTTTAACTCAGACGTAATAATTATCAAGTACATGATATGCCAACTCTCCCACCATCATCTATTCCTTCACCAAATCAGTCAACCCTTCTTCATACCTGCCTCCATCCAACCACAAAAATCCATCCAACCCAGCATTATATATGACAACAAATGCACCATTATATGTGCAAAGAAACTAAAAATGACAAACTACCAACACACAAATCATTATATATACCTTTCTACAATTAACTCACATGACTCCATCCTTCCAACATCATACAACACAATCACAAACATGTAGCCATCAACCCAATATCATATATAAATACAGAAAAATTATTATAGGTGCACTGAAACACCAGTATATGGCCATACACCATATTCCGTACAACCACACAGCCTGGTTACACGCCCACACCCAGCAAAATATGTCTTTATAGTCAAAATCAAATGGACCCACAGTAACAAAACTTTATCCACACATACCATATATGAAAACAAACCTACCTTTATACGTCCAAATACACACAATACTACTAGGTCAGGACAACATTTTAATTATGTCTGCTCAATTAATCATTTCTCAAAATTTCATGTTATGACATTGTATATAACTTATTTCACACGGGTAGGGGGTTCATTCTCATAAATAAATGTCTTGCTGAAAGATATCTTCTGATCCGTTCAGTCTCCTGGCGCTTTTACCCACAGCGGTCCCATGCTCACTGGGTCACTGGAACCAAGCTGTAACCAGTCCTGGGATGCATGTGTTCCAATTCACCGGTTCAGGGAAGACCTGGTTTGGCAGTGCGGGTTGGACTGGTCCCATGAGGAGCAGGTTCAAGACTGATTTGCATGTGGCTGGGTCCAAACTGAGGTGGCATGGTGAGCAAAATAACGATGGGCTGTAGTGCTAATATGAGCGATTGCTAGTGGTTAGACTTACTGCAAGCAGCCTCCCATCACCTTTTATGTGTTTCATGTACCCCCCCTAAGCAGCATGGGTATGCCCAGATGTGGGTCTTATGCTTACTGTGTCACTTGAATCAAGTAGTACCCGGATGATGAGCCCATAACTCGGGGGAAAACGGTCCTGGGTTGCTTGTGTACCTGTTCAGGGAGTACCTGGCTTGGCAGTTCAGGCTAGACTGTTCCCATGAGGAGCAGGGTCAAGACTGATTTGCATATGGCTGGGTCCAAACTGAGGTGGCATGGTGAGCAAAAGAACGATAGATCAGAGTACTACCCTGAATGATTGCTAGTGGTTAGACGTATTGCAAACATCCTCCCTTTCGCGTGTGTCGAGAGTGGGAAGGACCCATGACTTATAAGAGGCAAAGCCTCAAGGGAATCATGTTGCCCCTTTCCTCCCTCAACAATGACAATCCATAGTCTATTACACTCAGCGGATTTGTATGTATGGTTTGTGACAGGCTGTGGTTACATATGCAGAGGCTATTAACAGAGTTATTTAACTGTACCCAGAGCACAGTCTGAGTTAAATCTGTGCAGTGAAACAGAATCACAATGCTAAGGCTGTTGCACCACGTGATTCGGCCTGCAGTGCTGCCCGCTCCTTCCTCGCGGGCCGCAATTTAGCCCGCAGCACCTCCCTGTTTTCTTTGGATGCGTGGCGGTGCTGCGCGGCAGCTTGCTGTTGCCATTTTGGTGTTGTGGGTGTGTCCCACGGCGCCTGCTCTCTTTCTGTGTCGGGCACGCCACATACCTACGCAGCGGCCCGTTATCTGATAATTTGCATGACAGGAATGCCGCAGCTCCGGTTTTGGAACTGCAGCTTCATATTTTCACATGTTGGGGCACCATATTCTTACCTTCCTTTCGCTGGATATATATTTCTTTCTTCATTTTTTTCTTGGGGCAATCTTACCTTCCCATGATTCCATAGTCTTCTTCCCAGAAGGCCTTGGGAAGTATCTGCTCTACCAATTCAAGATGGCGACCTTTCTATTCCGTCCACTATTCCTTATCCAAGATGGTGGTTACTTACTTTCTGTTTGGTCACTTCCTGTTCCTGTTTGGTCACTTCCTGTTCCTGTTTGGTCACTTCCTATTCATGGGTATTTAAAGGGCTGAATCCTTCATTTCCTTGCATTGCAACACTCTTTGCTCCTGCTGGTGTGTCCTCGCTCCTGTTGGTATCCTGTGCTCCTGCCTGGTGTATCTGTGATTCCTGCTGGTGTACCTTGTTCCTGATTATAGTCTTCTATACTGGTTTGGATTCCTTACCTTCTAATTCCTCCTTACTGTTAGCTTCTTTCCTTCCTTTTCATTCCTGGAGTCCCCACTTCCATCAGATGTTTTTCCCTACAGGGTTTTTTCCTCTTGGTATTCCTTTTGGAAGGCACAGTCTGCTTTGGCCTTTTTCCTTGTCAGCAGCACCGTGGCTACCAGAAGGAGTTGCCCTTACTAGGGACAGACCAGAACCCTCAAGAACCGAAGTCGAGAATCTCTCCAACGTGCCAGAACTGGTAAGAAGACTACAAGTCGTGCCATAGGCCTTGTGAATCAGCAGTATTTTCTTCTTTCCACTATAGTAATTCATGTGTGAGTCTGTGTTTATTAATATACTTGCTCCAAATAGCATGCGTTTTCCTCCCAATATTTTCAAATAAAAGGAGGAAAACAAAAGTCAAAATAAAAATAAAGAAGGCAGCACAATGAAGAGCCAGTGCTGCGAGATTCATAAGTGGACCCGTAAGCCTGCCAATTTATGAATATCTATCCACAGCCAACTTGACAAGCAGGGAAGAAAATAGAAAGATAAGGCATTTCTCCTGTGTCCCAGGCCTGTCCAGGACCAGGAGGGCTTAATCACAGCTCCTATCCAGGCCCAAAGGGTGGTGAGAATGTTATTAACTTCCTCCTCAGACTACCCATGCTCTCTCACTATGCGCAAATTAGCACAAGGAAGGCTACAGCTGATGCGGTGTGTCTACCCTACTCCCTCACCTTACCCAAGGGCGAGGTGGGAGAATTTGTCCCTGTATCACTGCACTGTCAAAGTTCAGGGCAACTATTCCTTCAACCAGCTCACATTGTCTAAGAGTGGATGAGGGATTTGCACCTACCCCAAATTGCTGAAGTGCAGTGGGACTATTCTTTTACCCGTCCTGAACCTTGTCGAAGGATGGCAGGGAGAATTTGCCCCTGACACTGCCAAAGTGTAAAAACACTACTCCTTTAACCCCCACACCTTACTAAAGGGTGAGGTGGAAATATTGCCCCTTGCACCCAGAACTGACTAAATCTAGGGAAGACCTAACCATTGCTCTGACTCTCCTTGCCTTGCACAATGGCAAGGGGGGCCTTTAGAAACAAAAAACAACAGGAGTGGGTGACATTTTGTTACCCACTTATCAGAGGCTAATGGGCCATTAATCCTATGGGAGATGCCATCAGCCAGTCCTCTGCCCCCATTAGCCAAGAGAATAAGTACTTCTTAAAATGAAGAAGTGTTATAATTCAGACCAACAGGAAACAGGGAAGAGCAGGTATGAAATGGAGAAACACTCCAACACTCTGGATGAAATACCACCACCTAGTAAAACAAATATAGGCACACATATAAATTAATATTACTTTAAAATGGTGCAAGTAAACTGAAAAATATTCAACACTTTACTCCATATTACTTTCACCATTGTAAGAATTTAAGTAATGGAATGCAGTGCAGGTAACACTGTCAAAGAGATGAGAACAAGCAGAAAGAATAAAAAAAATTGCACAGGTAGCAACAAATTGGATACATTTGAAATGCAACATGAAAGGGGACAGCAAAAACCAAACAGTGCTCTCTGAAGGAAGTCTGGTGATGGAATGAAATTATGCAAGGAACCAAACAAGATACACAGTTGCCAGGCAACCTGCTGTATGTTTGTTTCCTTATGCCTGAGCTACTTATTCTGACCCAGAAGTTCCAGTATAGGTTTCCGGTTGCCATTTTTGTTTGGGAAGCCCACATTTGAGCACACAGGAAATCCACCATCTTGGACCTGAAGGAACACTGTACTGTTGCCACCAATAGGACACTCGACACCGCAGATTCCATGCTGCTTTTTCCTGTGGCCTATCTGACCTCACTATCAACATGCCCTTGTGTGTTATGACTGATTCTGGACACCATTTATATGCCTTGTTTTCTACTCAGAACAATGCTCAGGGGCAGGTAGCAGATTACCTGCTTGTCTCTGGCCCTCATAAAGTTGAGACACATTGAGGAGGCGATCACCTGACTATTACTCCTGAACCTTGTTTGCATTAAGGAACAGGGCATAGAAATAGATGTCAGCTAACCGGACCCTCTGTGGCCATCAAGGAGCAGATCAGCTGCCAATTGCTCCCAGATCCCGTTCCTAAAACTGGGGACAGGATGAATACACAGGTGGTAGCTCATACGCTCTTTCTTTTTCTTTTTTAAACCCCCACCCTCGGGTGATAGGCACTAGGCATAGTTCCATCCATTGTACCCATCCATTGGCAAGGCTGATGTAGTAATCATAAACCAGTACCCTCCACTCTTGAGCATGATGGGGCAAACAGCTCTAATGTATTCCCTTTAGGGGTCATTTGTAATAACCCCCCTCACCCCAGCACCATTTATTCAAAAAAATCTCTCCTAATGTTTCATATACTCCATTTTCACCAAGCTCAATTTTCTTTTTAATAGTCCTCCCAGTGTTATCAAACATGGTGAGATTTAAAATATATATATATTAGTTACTGTCTAGATTTAATGGATTTGCCAATGTTGCAGGCTGGTGGGGGGACACGTAGGTTCTGCAGGAGGCCACGGGGCACACAGAGGAGCTTAATTAGGATTAAATGGGCACAAACACAAACTAACAGGGGGCCGAGATTCATACAAAGGGGCAGCAGGGAAGGGTGGCAATCAAGGGTGGAAGGGGCACATTGAGGGGCTTCAGGGTCCTGGGGCACACAGAGTAGAGGCAGGGGCACATATAGTGCCTGCTGGCAGTGGTGGCCACACAGAGAGGCAGTAGCTTGGGCCATGACAGAGGCACCCAAAGAGGACTGTGGCGGCAAGAACACAGATAGGGGCTACAAAGCAGGAAGGGATACACAGAGGCAGTTGCGGCTCCTGGAGGGAGTGCTGCGGGGAGGGGCAGGGTGGGGGGTAGTAAACTCCGGCATAGGGCCGAACGGAGGTAAGTACATAAATAAATAAAACGAATTACATTGCGCGCGCCGCATTGCCATTTGGCGTTGCAGCGCGCGCAATGTAATTTGTTTTATTTATTTATTTATGTACTTACCTCCATTTGGCCGTATGCCGGAGTTTACTACCCCCCACCATGCCCTCCCCCGCCCCGCCCCACCGCCCTGCAGCACTCCCTCCAGGAGCCGCGACTGCACAGAGGGACTGCATCAGGGTGGTGGGGCACACTGAGATCTATCACGAGTGGGGCAAAGTAGCACACAAGTGCTGCAAGGAATATTTAAAAAAAAAATCATAAGGTTTGCAGAGGGGCTGAAAGCACAAATTGCAGATTTAAACACTGTATGCCAATGCCACCACTCACACCATTTTCACTAGATCAACACTGCCATTGCTGCAAGGATCACTCTTGCTTCTGGTGCTGGTGAAAGTGCAGACTACAGAGAAGTGAAAGTAGCTTCAAAATCAGCTGCCTTCATCAGCTCTCACGTGCCACGGGGCACTCTGAGATGTTCTTCCAAGGCGATGGCCACTATTGTGCCACTCATCTCTTATGTTGCATACACTTATGTAAATTCTGGAGAGGGAAATTTCAAGTATTTCATAAAAAGTCAGTGCCCTGGCATCAGTAATGAGCCAGCTTTAGCAGTAGGGAATCTGCAAAAATGTCTCCTACAAAAATCAATGCTAAGACTAAAGACTGACATATCGCCTCTAAGGCTGTTCCTGATTTAGTGCCTCATGTACATCCAGTAAATCAGGGGGTTTATGAATGCTAAAAGCCTTTTTCAAATGTACTAAACCCACTTAATGTTTCAGAAAAAGTTTTCTGAATTGTTAAATGGGTTTAGGAAACCATATCGAATCGGTATTTGGAAGGGGTCTATTTAGGGTGCCCCTTCCAAATATATATTAATATTTTATGACCAAAATTTGGGTGCAAAACATTAATATTTTGCTGACTAGTGAAAGGTAGCGTAAACCATTTACAAATAGGGAAGTGTCCCTAAGGAACCCCTTTGTGAAGTTGGCAAAATCTTTTTTAAGAATAGGCATGGGCCCCTGCCTAATCTTAAAAAAAGTTAGTAAAAGTTTTCATTTTTTTAAATGCATCCCGTTTTCCTATAAGAAAAATGAGCTTCAGTAAAAAAAAAAAAAAATTGCATTATTTAAAAGCAAAGCTGGGTATGCCCAGACGTGGGTCCTGGGCTCACTGTTTCACTGGATTCAAGCTAGCTGGCTGATGAGGGGTGATGCCCCGAAACCGGTCCCAGTATGTTTGTTTCCGGTCCAGGGAAGACCTGGCTTGGCAGTTCGGGCTGGACTGTTGTTATGCTGCACAGGGTCAAGACTGATTTGCATAGGGCTGGGTCCAAACTGGGGTGGCATGGTGAGCAAAAGAACGAAGGATTTAACCCAGATCTCTTGACTGAGGGTGACTGTTTGATTTGCTCTGCATTTCGTCCATCATCTGTGTGTCTTTTGCTTATTTAAAAGCAATCACAGACATGGTGGTCTGCTGACGCCAGCAGGCCACCATCTTAGCAATGGCAGTGAACCTACCACATTAATATTCATGAGGTAGGTCAAACTGCAACCCACTATGCTTCGTTACATTGTGAAACAATCTATGAGTACATACGTCAGTACACATTTGGTAAAAGTTGGAACACAAATTCTGACCCCTTTTACAGAATGCATTCTTGTACATGAGGCTCCAGCTACAGCAGGAGCACAAACACAGGATGATGCAGTCCAAGACAATTACAACTAATCAGGAAAAAGTACATATCCATTACAAATTGCATTTTTACATTTGCAAGCCCTTCTTTTTCTCTTTCGTTGAAAAATTATTCAATGAAAGAAGTATGTTGAGTACTTTGGGCTTCTTTTGGAATGTGCTTTTTTGATTGTGAACGAGTATTTTTTTGGTTATGGCTCACATTCATAATCTCTGTCTCTTTACCACAATCTGCCTGTTGTCTTGCCATTCTAGCAAGCTTATCCTGCAAAGTAGACACACAACAAAATTAGGCCATTTTATATCGTCTTGATTCCCGGCTTCCCTAAGTAATGATTTAGCTGACAAATTCCAGAAACAGTCGAAGCTGAATAGTGGAGGGGGGCGGGGCACAAGAGGGGATGTTCTGGGTAGATTGACCACCAGAGTCACTAAAAAAAGGTCAGCAGCGTTCACAACAAACATTTACAAAGCCAATTGGGATCGGCTCTAACAGCAAACTATCTGCATCCATACCAAAGTGAAGACACATATGACCAAACAGTAACTTTCAGGCCAGCACACCTCCAGAGACTGCTCCAACTTTCAAAGATCGCCAGGCAACTACTCCACAAAAGCGTCCTATGCATGACTGGTCCCTCAGATTAATTATGGGCATGATTGACAGGTAAACGTACACTTTTGTATAGAACTGCCATCCGCAGTTGTAAAGATACTACTTGTGAAATACCTTTGTGAATAGCAAACAATTGTAAACTTACACAAAAGTGGAAGTTTACATTTGTGAATCTGTCCTATTATTGGTAGTCATGAGAAATGTAACTGGAAAAGTGTATGTCACGCTCTGGGATAGATGGACTTCATTAATGTGAATTGTATGGTGAGTAGGTGATGGGTGATAAAAAAAAGACTTAGGGGTCGATTACGATGGCGGGCGGACAAAGTCCGCCCGCCATCGCATTTGCAAAAGGGACCGCCCGCCATAGGTGCGGCGGTCCCGCTATACACATTAGGATGCGCCCGCCACACTGGCGGGCGCATCCCGTATTTTTACATTGCGGCGGGCGGTGCTGCAAGCAGCACCCGCCACAATGTAAAAATACATGTTGTGCATTTGCATGTACAACGTGACAGGCACCATGCGGTGCCTGCCACCTTGTACATGCAAATGCAGGGGGGTACCATAGGTACCCCCCACGTGCAGCCCCCCAACCCCCCACCCCTCCGGGGGCCCGCAACGGGCCCCCGAAGGCATTCTCCACCTGTCTTTTTGCGGCGGGATCTCTGCCGCAAAAGACAGGCATCGTAATGCCCACGGTGGTGCCTGCACGGCACTGCCCACAATGCCCCATTGTACCGTGTCCCGCAAGGCGGTCGGAAAAGGACTGCCTTGCGGGACCACGGTGGACGGTCTTTCCGTCCGCCGCGGTACCATTCCCATTCCCACCGCCATACTAATTTGGCGGTGGGAATATTCAGGTAGATGGCGGGCGGTCCTCACCGCCGGCCTGGCGGTGGCGATCTGCCCGCCATCGTAATGACCCCCTTAGAAATGAAATGGTAAGCATCAGGACATGTCCTGCGTCAATAGCTCGTCATAATAATGGTGCGCTACGTCGCAGTGAAATATTCGTAGACCCTGAGGATATTTGGACAGCTCCTAGGAAATGCAAAATACGTTTTTATGGAATGGTAAAGGCATGCACAAAGAAAATTGATAAATACATATCGTGGCCTGTAGATGGAATTCGATAATCTATAATGTTTGTAAGGAAGCTGTATACAGTTCTGGGTCTTTCTTACGGCTGTGGTCCTCAGCTCTCAATTTCATGATCCAAGTTGTCCCCACTTTATGGACTCTCATTTCTCGGGTGCTCCCATTTTTGGACAATATGGAAATATGTTCATGTGTTAGAAATTTAGTAAAGATGATTAAGCATTCATTACATGCTATTAAATGGACAGATAGAAAATATGTGATGGCTGCACTTATGGTAAAGCATGGCTACACCACTGGCTTATCATGACAGCATATTAGTTAACATATGTGTGGTAGCTGATCAAGATATTTATCTGCTTTAGTAACATTTCATAAGCATTGCACCTATTGTAGGTTTCTGTTAACCTCAGTCATGCCACTCACTATGATATCATCGAAGGGGGTCAGAGGTAAAGTGATATCACTTCCTATAATGTCATCAGTGTCAAATGGTACCTAACGTCACTTCTGCTACCCCTGGCATGTTGGCAAATTGATGTGCATGCCAGGCAGTGACTGAGTGGCAGACAGTTTTGAAAGCAGCTGGAACAGAAGTAAGTATGAAAGTGATAATCGATACAGCAAGAAAGAACTTTCTTACATTGATTCCAATGACACACAGTAAAATAGTGTTCCTGATGTGAAACAAATACATATTGAGGTTCATAAACATTGTATAGGAAAAGATTCAATAACTAATTTAATACTTTATGAGTTCCCAAAGTATATAGAAGCGTTATTTCTTAAAGATTTCTTGCTAAAATGTGTTTATGTTTTTTCATATTTAATGCTAACTCACCATTAATGTACACCATATGGCTAACTTCTACCTACCTGCTACACTGTGTCAGACAAAATACATTATCAATTCTATACCATGAAATATGCCGACCATTATACATAATATGCCAGGCACCATTCCGACCACCCATACGCAAGTGCCAATGAAAATCCCATCTGAATGTTTTTTAATTATTATTCTTTTTATTAAACAAACATCCCATCATCATAATCAGTGATCACTGTTGGCACCATCAGCAGTTCCTAGAGCAAGGATACAATATTATATATAACAGAGAGGGATCGTCGGTCCCACAGTTGTTTTTTTGAGGGGCTATTGCCCCCTCCCTCCCCAGCAATCGTATCTTCGTCTGTCTAGGATCTGTACTTTTCCCATGGACCCTATACTATCTCTCATTTTTTGGGGCATCCTCTACTTTGGTAAACAGCTTTTTCTGCCAGGCAACACCAGTCTAAATCTTGTTTCCAGCTGGAGAGCTTTGCTGGTTCCCATCCCCCCACAATCTGGCTATGTTGCGCTTTGCCACCCCTGAGGCCAATGCAAGCCAGGTTTTCATGTGAGATGACCACCTGGTCTCACCTGTGATGCCCAGTAAGTGCCAGCGAGCGTCTAGAGGTATGTGTGTGCCCAGTACTTCAGACATCACTCCAGTGACCCGAGTCCAGTAGCGTTGTATTTTGGGGCACTCCCAGATAATATGGAAGAAATTGCCTGTCCCTCCACAC